>JAGVSQ010005050.1:0-10183 GCA_022683975.1 Rhyacophila evoluta | reverse complement strand
CTTCTAGAAGAATTATTTAAAAAAAAAATGAAGCATTAAAAAAAAATAGTTTTATCCATTGTAAAGTATGTAGATGTTGCATGTACAAATGTTGTTTTTTATTATCGAAGTGCGTGTATTTTATAGAGTGAATTATAAAAGGCATAAATTTATTCCAATTGTCATAAATTTCAGTAATCAAATGGTATATTACAGATATATGCAAGAGTTGTAAATAACTATTATACACCTATGAAGGCATAGGCGTAGGGTATAAAAAAGTGTTTCCATTTCAAAATCAAGAGGAAAAAATTAAAATAGTAAGATTTACATTCAATAAATATGATTAATAATAGTAGCTATAAACAAGCTCTCTTCGTCTTTTAACATGTTTATTTAAGCAAATATAAATATCATGTCATAAGAAAAATGCAGTGTTCTCGCATCCTTCCAGGTCCTACCAGTATTCCATAAGTCTAGCGAATAGATTCCGTATTCTCTTCTGGAAGGTTTAAAAGAACAAAATCAGTTTGAGGCTCTTTTGAAGCATCTGCTATAGTGGTCCAACCAGGTTCGCCGTAGTTTAAGATTGAGTTTAATGAGTTTTCTTGTCTTCTCATTATATGCCGCAAATATTATAATAGTGTTATGAAAGCTCAATGTACGGTATATAATGCGAATCAATATTGTTATGTAATCGTATCAGTTTGTTACACATTTTTTATTGAAAATTGACCGGTAGCCATGTAGTCGACAAATAAAGTTATGACTCTTCTTCATTCATCGCCAAACTATTTTATGTGAAATAATTATAATAAATACTACGAACTGTTATCAACATTCCTACATTCCTTACAAACTACGCCACGCCACGGCTTGAGTATAAATTCGCTGTGATCTAAAGTGTTTCATTACTGGAAATTGAAAAAAAAATGTATTATTATTCAAAGATGAAGATGGGAAATCGATTTTTATTATACCTTTACTCCGGCGCCCATGTACGCGTCTAATAAAATTCAAAACACGAGGAAAATAAAATGTTAACATACATACAATTAATTTGAGATTCATCATAACAACGTTATATAACACTTACGTATGGGCATTCGTATAAGCCCGGTGCTTGGCCAAGATGTTTGAGTTTATAATGTACCCGTATGTTGGTTCGATGTCCGTCAAAACGTTTGTCTCAACTCTAATGATTGATACCATGCTAATCAGCTGCATGTAATTGATATTGATAGAGGCATTTGAGATGCAACGGTATATACGAAGATTGTATTATTAATATGAGATATGAAAATATTTTTTAGTAAATATTATATTTCATTCGGCATCGATTGGCAATTTGTTGCGAAAAAAGACGACGAAAAAACAAAACAATAGAAAAAATCATATTCATTTAATACAGCATATATAGACATTTAAATAAATGTAATAATAAGTAAATAACACTGTAAATACAGTGCGAATATTTTTTGATGATTTTTTATTAAATAATATTTTGCGTGTAATAAACTATATAATTTCATTAGAAAAGGAATTACAAAAAATAAATAATTATAATTGATTGAATTTATCGCTGCGATTCTAGGGTTTTGAAAAACTCTACGGTAATTTTCTTTGGTAAAAACATTACGACTCTCAAAAGGTTAGACGTTTCCCTGGATTTATTTAAATACTATGTCTAATAAATGAATTAAGGAACAAAACCTATTTTGGTATCATATTAAATCATTTGTATATTTACGTGTCTATCTTGTTTAGGTATCTTGAAATATTTTCAAAAATATGTTTTTTTAAATAAGAAATAAAGGTTTTTTTTAACAATTTCAAGCATTTTTGAGTTTACTACGTTGTAATAATATTATATAAAGTTGTTCAAGTGTTTTTCTTACCGCTTTGTAAAAATTAGTTACGTAAGATTCCTCAAAATCTTGATTACTGGTGCATTATAAATCTTTTTATTTTAAATCGCTATTAGTTTGATTTTGTGTATCCAATTATAATTTAAAACCGTCCATGGCTTCATTATGCGATGATTCAATAAATAAAATCAGACAAACATCAGCAAAAAACAGTCATCTTCAACATTGACATCCGGTAACATCTTCAATCAACTCCGATCAAATCATACAAGGTCGAAAAGCATGAAGCGCGGAGCCAACTTGAAGAGCCGAAAACCGAGTCGGCATTCTTGGAGCGATTTGGTCTCGATGCCATTAATTAGACATAAATCAAGATCAAAGCATTGCTACCAACATTTTGGTTTTGTACCTAATGTGGGAAGATTTCCTTTGCGACTGCCGTAATTACACCGCATTGAGCAATAGAAAATAGTCTGCTCTGTTCAAAAATGTGCAACTTATATTTTTATTTATTTTCTTTTTTTTATTCGACAAAAAGTCACGTGATAAATTCTATCTAATGAGCAATCTTGTCATGTTATAAAGACGCTTCAACTAAAGCTATAGAGAACTGTTGTTGTATCATATTACTAAAGCTTTTTAATTCGTATATTTTAAAAAATATTACATCTTTTATTTGATATCTAAAATCTTATAATAAATCCTATCTAAAAATCTCTTGAAATATACATATTTTGATACATAACATAAACATTTTTATAATAATACATCCACTTTTGCAATTTATGAATTTAGCGGTTTTCCTTATATTGGAAAAAAATCTTGTTTTATTTCTAATTCTCATTCCGGTTTTAGTCCATTTCCGCTTAATACGTTCAACGTTTCCTATACTTTTTCAGCGTTTATAAAAAAACGTAAGACATTTTTTCGTTTCAATAATTCAGCGTTCACTTGATAGTAAATTCAGATGAAATCGTTCAAAACCATTTTGAAAATAATATTTTTCTCAATCCAAGTATCTATACTCAAGTTATACGTTAAGTATAGGATGTAGTGTTTTAGAAGTGGTAAACATATTGTAAAATCTACTCTATACAGTATCTATAAATATAAATTGATTATATATATCACTGTATTTACAAAAATTTTGTCCAGGAGAGTTTCGTTCATTGAAATATTTTCAATATTTAGAATAAATAACATCTAATAAATTTATTGTATTTTAATATCCAGCAAGTGTTGTCAAGATACGAGTGTTAATCAATCTATTTTTAATAATGTATGATTATGTTCGATGATTTATTACTCTTATAAATAATTAAATCTGTTATGTAAGTATCGATTAATTTCAAAATAAAACCACCACATTGTGTTTTATTATATTTATTTATTTTACATCAATCAGTTCAAAAAACGTGACAGACTCGAACATAATATGAGTATTGATTCTTCACATCGTGTTCGATCGGACAACATAGATATCAATTGAAGACATTTACAATAATCATCGAGTCAAAATAAATGTACGAACAAACAATAGAATCACCTGTCAACATTTCACTTACTATAAAACAATTAGCGACCGGTCAAATATACCGCATGCTGTGCTACCTGCCAGCTTCTAACACCATTAGGTTAGTATAAAATATATTAGTCGTAATTAGGTATTTAACTGTTTATTCTCGTCCCACGAATGGTCTTCATACTAGTTCCGCTAGATCACAGTCTTAATGACAATCAAATCGAACTGATTGAATATTCTATTTATTTAACTCTCACTGCCCCGTGATGGAGGTGATCCGTTTTTTTTTTTTTACAAATGTGCTGATAGCCATTTTTTTTATACTAGAATCTAGAACTACCATATGTGTGTTTATTGAATAATGTTGGTATGTGTATTAAGCAGCGTTCGTTACTCATTTAAATGATGTTTTTGTGTCTCAGAGGGAAATAGAGGGATCATTCGGAACGGTTGAATAGAGTGTCTCGGTATATGAATAATATCTGCCTTGGAATGTCGTTTCTCTATTCCAGGCGTTATTTTTTTAATTTTTTGCACGTTTACTTTTAATAAATGTAATGATTTTTATAACTAACTACGATAATTGATCTAGTAAGTTTGCATAATTTGAATTTAAAATATACATTTATAACTAGACACTTGGGATATAGCACCGAGTATTTTGGCTCAGTAAGGCGAGAGTTAAATTTGCCTTAATAACAACTCGATGTGATACTTTTTTGCCAAATATCACGGCTTAGTGAGTAAATCGCACTCTTGTCGGCACAGTAAACAAAAATGGCACGTGAATTTTTTCCCTCTGGATAAATTTTGAATATTATTAAAAAGTATTTTTTGCGGTGTCCACACTAACAAAGCACACTCTGAGTGCAAACATAGTCGCGCACCTGTAAGAGTGAGTCGATGAGATTTTTTTTTATTGGTAAGCCGCAGCCATCCGACTTACCAAATTTGCTCAATAGGCATTATAGTAAGTCGTCAAAAATATTCAACTGTAAACTAGATCGTGATTTTAGATTGTAGATCATAGATCGTCACAGTTAAAAAAATAAAGAAATATCACATTAAATAAATTGATTCATTTTGTCACTGTATAGAAAACCTATAGAATGTAGGAAATAAAGGAAAAATGTCTATGCTTAGAATCCAAAAATCATTATTTTGTAATTGTGCAAATTTGGCAATTTATGTGTTCAAAGAATTTTTAAAATGGAACATTGTTGAACCAAGTAGCTTGGGTGCAATGTATTTTGAAATAAAATGCAAACATTTAAAGAACATTTTAGACATTAATAAAAATAATCTAATAGAAGCATATATGCTACATTCATCAATAAATAGAAATGGATACAAAAAATATTCTCATTTGTTAATATTTCGGAATGTTAAATAAATAATGACAGTGAAATAATCAAAAATAACGATGTTATGTTCTATTGAACCGGCTTAAAACTAAAAATTGACTTTTCTATAGTATTTTCAGATTTAAAAAAAAACAGTGTACATATTCATCAATTTGTTTATTTAATTATTGTTTTTTTTTTAAATATCATTTTACATCATCATGGTAGTACGATTATGCTAACCGGATACCAAAACGATAAAGAAAAGAAGTGCTCAAACGGCAAATAAAATTTAACATATTTGAATATTGCATCTAAATTATGGAAGCTTAATTCAAGTGAAGTTAAATGAGTGCTTATCAAAAGAAATATATAAAAAGTGATTGATTCTTTTCGAGTATCAATAACATAATTCAATGTTATTCGCGTTTTATATTTAACTAGCCACGTAATAAAAGAAATCACCTCAATTAAATAATGCACGTAAATTGGCCAGTTAGTAAAATAAATTATCATGATTTTGCAAATTGGCAGTCGAGTTAGTATAGCATCCACATAAGGCCATTGTACGACCTTCATCTCCTACTCCCGAATGATATAACTGTAAACATTTTTTTTTATTAACTAAAGAGACGTTTTTTCATTTGTTATTTTTTCCTCGTGTCAGTATAAATCTTTTCATTTATCAAACGGTAGGAACTTAAAGCTTTCCTGTCAGACCAAACATGCAGATTTAATGCATTTCTTAACGTCAAGATAAGGCTTTTAACTGTTAAAAGCTGTGCGATGATAACTTATCTTCTTTGTAATATGCGAGACACTTAAAATCGATCTTTGCTATTTTAAATTAATGTTTTTTGCGAATCGGATTATTATTTTTTTTTTTACGAAAAAACAATAAATATAAATATCGGCATAATTAATATTATTTTCTAGCAGTATATCCGCGATAAAAAAAACTTAAGTTATCGAAGTAAATACTATTTAAACATATATCACCCACCGAGGAGCAACTTTTAAGTCATGTATTTTTACTACACGAATTTTATATGAAAAATTTAATCTGTGTAGTCAATAAGATATGCTCTACGTGACTATATATTCAAGACTTAAAATATAGTCCGTTAAACTTTTTTAATAGGACGTGGTTTTTGAAATACAATCAAATAATTAATAAAAAATTACGGCAAAAATCTCAAAATACTTTCTTTGATGTACTCAAAAAATCTGACATTTGCAGACCTTCGTTTGAATTTTCATTTGGTATCCTGTTTTACCTATACTAATTTTTTATCAATATCCCAAGTCACATGATTTAATAAAGATTCGCACGTAATATGACAAGTTATGAATACTTTTATGTTTAAAATCAATTTTCATTAGGCAAAACCAATAATCTTGTGGAATTTTCTTATATTATATTGCATTTTGTTTTCAAACGTTTTTCTGATATTGGAAAAATGCGCCATGGCCCAGCGGTTGCGGAGTACTGGCGTATTGGTTAGCATGCATACCTTACATCCAGAAAATGCGGATTTGATTCTAACATCTGATGAATTAAAAAAAAAATGCACTATTGGATGCTCATTTTATTGGACAATTGTTTGACAAGCAATTCTCGTAAAAAATAATCTGTCAAAATAATTTTCCAAATTGCGTTTTTCGAGACAGATATATATTATATTAATTTTATGTGTCTTTAAATACAAAATATGGATCGGATATGTATAAAATAAGTGTAGTTATTGGCTTTTAACAAATAACCGCAAAACTCTGTTAATCCGTGTGTATCTTGAAAAGAACACAGTGCTTATTAAATGTATCGCCATTTAATTCTGAAACGTTATTTTTATTTTGGTACAACCAACTTCATATTTTTATTATCATCATTCGTGTGCTTTCTGTGAGCAAAAAATAAGCTGGAATAAAAAACTTATCTAGATAAGTTGATCAGGACGAGTGATCACATTAATTTAGAGAGATTAAATCAAAATTGATTCCAGTCTGATCACACTCACCTGTTGATATGTAAAAAATGGCTGATGTGTCGAGACGTTTTTTTGTATGCCGGTCCAAGTTTTAATCATTACAATCTCAAAAAAGTTGAATGACATAATCAGTAGTAAAAATTTACATTATCGTAATTACAATTTTAATTTTAGAAATTTGACGACAGGCATCAGATAAAAAAAATAGTAAATTTTTTATACTGTTACATTATTAGTTCACTAAAATTACCTTAATGGGCAATCTATCATACATAATATTGTATTAATTATGTGTTGTGTGGTCTCGTCTACGCGTCACTTTTTTGTTCTTAATTGTTTAAAGATTTTGGATGGGAAATATATAAATTCTTACATCTTTAATACCATTCTTCACAAATATTAGTTGTCATTCAATCGCAGAATTTAATACAGTATGTTAGAAGTCAAAATATAGGAATAAACTAGTTTTTCATTTCGATCTCTGAAATAAAAAGCATACTTATAATTAATAAGTTATAAGTATAAATATATAATTTATTCATGACAAATATTCTCAGTGCAATAAGTTTTAATACCATTACCCTTTTCACTTAATTGATAGAGATTTGTATGGCACTTTATTAATCTCTTCTCATTATTTTAATTACACCCTAAGTAAACACTTTTTAAAATTACAATTAAAACTTGTTTGTATTTTTTAGATTGCTCAGACCACAGGAAGTTTGAGGAAAACTGGTATACACTACTGAAAAAATGATTTTTAGTCATCAAAAATCATTATTAATTGTTTCAATGAGTCTAATAAATGACCTAAATTAATAATATTACATGATAAAATTATTGTTTATTGTGAATGGATTTAATTAAGAATGTAAAATAAATATTCAGATATTCTCAAAATGTAAAATAAAATAAATCAATCGGATTTTCATAATAATATATTGGTGTGGTTTTCAAACAATGTTTGGAATAATTTTCGAATATGAATGACCAAATAAACAATATTTTGAAATTTGTACAAAATTATTATCAATTGACAGATAAGTATCGGCCGAGTGGCGCTCTTGCCTGAGAGATGGCAAGGCGCATTTTTTGTTGGCCAGTGAAGTCGGTTCGCTTTTTTCCATCATCTCATTACTCGGTACTGTTATCGCTCATTCAGCGCGTGATATGAAGCCGATTTGCAATCTCGAAACAGTTTCCAGACGTGGTTCCACATTGACAACTATGCTCGGAATTTCAAAGACGGATTTTGGATCCAACCAGGTACTTTTAAAGCACAGACACCATAATTCATTTAAAAAATAAAACTATAAATAAAAAAGTCAGCAAACGCATCCGGGAATGCAGGCTCGATTTTCATATCTGCTAGACATTTAAAAATATAAAAATGCAGGATTTGGATGCTCATTGAATTGGGCAATTATATATCTGACAACTCGGCAATTCTCGTGAAAAATAATTAATCAAAACAATGCGGATATCCATACAATTCATATTTAGGGCGGACATCTTCACACTGTGTAAATCCATAAGCTCGATTTTCAGAATGGATATGGTAAAAATAAATTAAAGCACTGCCATCTCTCAATTTTTTTTTTATCTTTCAATATATACTGTATTGAACTCACACACAACATTAACTTAAACATTCAATTGAACTTATGATCTAAATTAAATTTATTAGTACTGTCATTTTTTAACAGCACTAATTTAGCATTAGAATCTTCAGCAACACCACAGTCCTCTTCTAGAATGTCATATGTATAAAATATCTGCAAATTATATTATAAATTCTACATCAGACAATCATGCATACCGGTTGCATTTACTTTCTTAACAAATTTTTTTCTAAAAATATTTTCATGTAGATTTTGCTTTTGCACGACTTTTCTTCATATTTATTCATATCAAGTAGTTGATTTTTTTTATTTGCTGTTTATATGTTGTCTAAATATGTTATATTTAAATATTATGGTATATTACTAATATTAGGAAAATTGTTGAAAAATATATATTTCAAACACGAACTAGTATGAAGTTCAAAATTTTATTTTAAATGGTTCGTAATTTGTAAATGTTGATAACACCTTATATACGGGATTGAATATTACATTTAAAAATCTGATTATTTTCAATGATACGGTGTGCATACTTGTAGCATACAATAAAAAGTTACGCCGGATTTACATTGTTTATTCAACTATTATCTTAATAATTAAATAATTTCTTACTCGTTAATTTCAAAGAGCTTTAATTTTATTTGTATCTACAAATGTTCATTAAACTGATTATACAATCATTTTATTAATTATTCATTTGTATCATAAAATTATGAATGAACGAATTATTTTTCATTAAAATTTAATACTTAGAAAATGAAGCGTATTTTATGAATATTCTCGTATTGGATCTGAGCGTGCACAGTTTTGTTTCGTATAAGGATTAAAAAAAAAATGGATTACAAACCGATTTTCGTGGAAAACCAATTGTGGTTATAATACGCTTACGCCACATTTGCAGCAAAAAAATAAGTACTAAAAATCCGAAAACAAGTAATCATATTTTTCACACGACAGTAAAATTTTCCTGAATAATTGGATGCTTACTATTACGAGTGATTTTTAAACAAATTTATAGATTTTTTTAAACTAACAATTATGATTTATTGTATTTACTGTTATTTGTTGGTGAGCATTTATATTTATCCCAAGACTATTGAAATATTTTACAGTGCTTATATAAAAAACAGTATGATATAAATCTGTGCTTTCTGCGCGTTACTTTAAAATAATAAGAAAAAATAATATTTAAAAACCGTTTGTGCAGTTTGCAATTTTCAACAGCTTTGATGGGAAAAGTGTGACATTTCAATTAATTAAAATCGCAGTTATTTTATACATACTTTATTTTTGCAGCAAAATCCTCCAAAAGATGTCTCTGTTACGAGTAATATGGGATATTATAATGGTGATATAAAGTTGGCAGTAGTCAGCCAGTCTCAGGTGCAGAACAAATTAGTCCAAACGGTTCAACAAACCCCGAACGCAGTCTATAACGGACCTCATAACAATTTGTAAGGTTACATTACGTATCTTCATTCTCCGCAATGAAGTCCCGTGGAGAGAAATAAGATTTATTCAATTTTCGATCGGCGCAGGTCGACGGCAGTTTTTTTTATTTGATGTAATTAGGAGCATTGCTTGCAAGTAGATTAACTTAATTATTATAATTCAGAGTTTGATTGTTCCAATTTCACAAAAAAAACTTACATCAATTTTATCTTGTTTTATGCAATCGAAATTTTTTGCATTAGTAATGGTTAATATTATTGTTACTCACAATGCTATATGTGTGTAACTAATTTTATTAAAGTCATCTATCAGGAGTTTTTAATTTGTCATACATATATCAGTAAAATAACGTAATTTTTTATATAAATGTAAATCATTTGATATAATATTACGTTATTTTACTGATATA
>JAGVSQ010005048.1:0-18314 GCA_022683975.1 Rhyacophila evoluta | reverse complement strand
ATTTAGAACTTAAAATCAATTTCCATCAAGCACCATCAGTCGAAAATATTAATTAAAACTAGTAAAATTATTACATGAATAATATTTATGCAATTAATTAAATTTCATTACTGAGAAACCAGTCAACTGAGCGATAATGAAGTTATTTTATTAAAATATCCTTGAATATTTATCTATAATAGCTAAAAATATTTAAGTTATAAGAAAAACAATGCCTTTGTTGGATACAGTAATGACGTAAATAAAAATACACGTGCATAAAAAATAATGAAATTTGGTTTTAACTTAGTTAGCACTAAGTTATTAATAAAGATACATAGTGTCAATGCCCCAAGAGAGATACAGTCCTTTATATTATGTATTTTAGATTATGGCGTCTATTAAAACTATCTGTTTTAGAAATATGGAATACGAGTACAATGATATCGGTTAAATGAAAGGTTAATAAAGAATTCCAATTATCGTACACTGATCGTGTGATTCACATAGTAAGTAAATATATTTAAGATAAGATTTTTTGTTGTCAGCTTTTCTTAGGGGATAAGGTTTACTAAAAAAGGGATAAAACATACCCCTGTTTTTGTCGTAGATACATTATACACTGGGAAAAAAGTGGACGTCAATTTCAATCAGTCGACTAGTGTCTAAAATAAATTTACTGCATTCTTAGTGGAAAAGTCTCTACGGTTGGGTAAATAAAAAATGTATTATTGTGTGGGTTTAAAAATATTTTTCACACATTACAAAAACACGTAAATTTCTCATTTAAAACCAAACGGTATTAAACATTTATTAATACCTTGAATTACATTACCAAAAAAACCTATTTCAATGATAAATACAGAACTTCATTGGAATCTACTGAATTCGACAAAAATGTGTTAGTGTTTATATGTATAGTTTTGCTGAACTGATCACACCACAACCCGACCGACTCGAACCGGCCACATTTCAAACATCACGCATTAAAATCAGAACACTTTTAACATGCCACTTATATTTATATATATATATTAATTAATAAGATGTTGAATCTATTTAATATATTATAATATCTATGCAAATGATTTATATGCCAAAAATAAATGCATTTGAAGCTTATTCACCACAGACATATTGAATGCTATTTTTATGAATGAGGCTTGGGTAGAGCGTCGCATATTAATACGCACATGATGATCACGTTATAACCGTTGATAATTCTCTGTCAGATTTTTTAGGTCAGCTAATAAAGATTACACACATGTTAATTATGAATATATATTGCTTTTAATGGGGCCAATGCTACACGGATCAACTGAGCTACAAAGATATGAATGACGAATGTAATCGGAAAACTGTAATTTGTTTTCTCTTTTCATTTGAACACATTTGTACGACTAAGCGCATTATTTAAAAGTGACTTATCAAATAAACATGACACTTTAAAAATAGACGTTCAAAGGAACTAGAAGTTCAATCCAACGTAAGTTTTACACATTTCGATATGAATATTTAATATTTTCTCTGCATTTCTAAGGAATATATTTGACTTCCAGTCTCTTTTGAGAAAATTTATCTTAATGGAAAGTATAATTCATAGTATCCATTAGTTATTTAAAGCAGGAATATTTAAAAAATAAGTTAAGATGTAATCCATGACAAAAAAACAAAAAATTAAATCATGAACATTTCTAACATTTGTGACACTAGCATCCTATATACAAGACTTTAGCTAGTATCATTAAGATGTTTTCGACAAATTTAAATAGCGCTCGAAATAAACTGATAAAAGAAAAAGCAAAAAAGCGTGGTGGTTATATGCTACATATACCATAAGTGAAAAATATTATTAATAGTTAAACTATTTATTATAGATACATAAAAGTTATAAGGAGTAGTTCTCTAAATAAAATCGAGTTATACATATAGTGTAATCTAGGAAAAAAAAATTATAACTTAAATTAGCTAAATTAATACATTTTCGATTCAAGTTTAATATTAAGAAGTATTTCCCTTTTCTATTGCCTAAACGTGCTAAGTCAGTTTGGAAAACTTAGATTTTCCATAGATTTATTATCACACGTCATTAAATATGTACCTGTAGGGATTGTAAGTTTGCGTTAATTGCATCACTTTCACTGATTTATCGGGCACGTATTTAGTTGGTAATTTTAATCACTTCAGGAAGTATGGTAGGTAAGTTTGGGCACCGCTGTTCGGAAAGATATCATCAGCAATCAACTAAGATGCCGTAAGGAGGAATAGAGCGAGAGGGAGAGAATGGAACACTCCGGCACACTCAAGCCAAAGACCCAAAAATCTCGCTTTTCAACTCGCAAACACATTCAAGTGACACCCTTTTAACCTGTGTCATTCACAATTTTTCACACAGCTGTTTTTACACTTTCATATACAAGTCAAAGTGCACATAGTCACAAAGAATAAACAAAAACTCCAGTCAGCATTACAGCGTTCAAATAAAAATACGCGAAGCTTAAATTTTAAAAAGTCTTTAATTAAAAACTCAGTGATTTTTTGTAAATGTATTTTAAACATAAATAACCCTCTAGAAGTTTAGTGCAAGAATATAAATTCAATTTTATAACCAGGCAAATTAAAATACAATTATAAAAAGATGTCAAAATATATTTATAACCTAAGTCATAAACTACTGAAAAATTCTGAGTGCTTTTCATCTTACACGATATTCGATAATATTATAATGTTTTTGTATTATATAATAGCATGGTAATGTGATATGTACTATGGATTCCTCTGAAAAGTTTCATACCTGTTTTAGAAAAAGTTTGAATTATATATTCTATAGCATGTATGTATTATAGTTACAATACATTCATATAAATATGCACAGCAATTGAAGGATGAAAGATAATTCTGGAAGGATCACGTAGTAATCATGTGCTTCATGTAGTAAACATATATGGTTATAGAGAAAAAAGTAGAAGACACACATTATGACTAGATTCATGGTTCCACTTATTAAATTTATATTGCTGTCCGTTCTCGTATAGTTATTAGAGTCATGCAATAATAAACTAGTTCCCGTGTTTATTACATAATGTGATGATTTTTTAATATTAAAGTTTCCTATATGGATATCAATTTATTAAATAGTTAGTGATCCACGTATAATATGATACTGAGTCATCTGAAGTAAATATATCAAATTTGTATTCTTTCAAACCATGTCTCCGTATTACTGATTTTCATGTTAAATGGTTATTCTTATTTATAAAATATATTTTGACATAGTGGGAAATTTTTAAATTTGAAAATACCCTTCTCATATAGAGGCACTACTTTTCTTGTCTGTGAATATTATTTAAAGAATCTTTTTTTTTACCCTGTCCACTCCAAAGATGGAACAGAACTAAACCAGAAACAGAGTATTATTTATATAGATCTTCGATATGCTAAGATATTACTTGACAATTTTTTTCACGAGAACGGTTAAAACTAGTTATAAAATATTGCCCAACCGATTGGGTATGAAGTCCTGTATTTTTGGATATTTAAAAATCCAGCAGTTGTGAGACTCGAACCCGCAATCTCTGACACAGAACCGCGTACGATATCATCGTGTTTTCATATTATATAAGATATGGTAAAATAAATATGAAAAAAAAAAATCGAACAATTCAGCTATGGGTACTTGTTAATTTAAAAAATATGCTATATGGCTTTTATAAAAAAATACAGTAAACATTCATAAAATTAAATTATAGTAATAAATTTGAAATATTAGCAAGAAAAGCTACAATTAGAAAACTAAAGCCTTTCTTTTAGTTATTTATGGCGCTAAAGAAAAACTTTTATAATTTAAATAAATGGAAATGAAACGTAAGTAAACTACAAGGAAAATTCTGCTTGTAATAAAAAAAACTTACAAATGCATTTCCTATGCAAATATAACAAAAAGTTTTATTTCGTTTTTTTATATGGCATCAAAACGAATTGGCAAAGAAAGAAATAAACCCATAAAAGAATATTGAGGATCGCAAGGAGTGTGAAAACAGTAGTTTATCTTAGTCTGGGAAAGACAATAAGGGAAGTTTCACTATGAGGTGTTTTTGTTACGGTTCATTTTAGAAATGACATATGCAAGAGTGAAGACTGACTTTTCAAACAAAAAGCTGCTGGGTGAGAAATATGATACTAGCAAGAAATAATGCAACGACAGCTTTCTTGAAACAATTGTTCGAAAGCTCTTTTATAAGCGGATAAAAAATATGAGCAGAATTATTACATAGATGCGTTAAAAATCAAAACGTTGTTATCTCTGATATTTACACCAAGTGTTTGACTTTTATTTATATGGGACTACTAGAATAATGTAATTAAGGTTCATATTTGCATTATTTTTATATTAAACTAGATTTAAAAACCATTAATTTCAGATTAATAATATCACAGAAAATACATGCATATGTCTGTCAGTTGAATTACTACACCTAAATGGTGAGCGGTAGAAACGTGGAATTTTCACACGTTATTCTGGTTGCTATCTTTAGGTTAACTGTTTAGCTGTCATCGATGATTAGGAAGAGACTGAAAACATTGTGTGCAGCCAAGTATTGAATATGTATATATATATTTGATAAAATAATTAAAGTATAAATGATTAATATTTTCATATGATACCAATTATATATATACAATTTGTTTCCACTCATCTTTGTTTGTTTTTAGAATACAATACTAATTTTATATCTATATTTGTATATTAACACTTTATATCAAATGCATACTTTATGGTAATATTTAAAGTAACTGTCTTTTTATTAAGAGTGGTACAAGTCTGTCCTAAGATATATAAAAATGTGTCTGTGATTTAATAGATTTCAATATACATGACTAATATTAAAATCTTCCATCATATGTTCATCTTGACTCGAATCCTGTTAATATAGCTCATATGAAGGCACAGTCATAGTTATAAACGTTTTACACAATTTATTATTTTATTGCTGATAATATGAAATCTTTTAATATATAACGAATTCTTATGCAATATGCTTTATATATTTAGCAAAAAAATCATTTCTAATCTTGATATGAAAGTAAATTAAACCAAATGCAAATAACGAGAAAATTATTTCAAATACATAAACATCGTTTTAAGCCGTTATTGAAAACTGTATTTTTTAGTATGATACCTAGATGGTGATGCAAAAAAATGGTGGTCTAATCTATCAAATATCGATCAAACAATTAAACTGTTTAATACACATTATAATAACATAGTTATTACAAAGATTTATTCAAATAGTATGACGATTATCAAATTGAATATTTGTAACACCACATTCTACATGTATATTTGAATTGCGAATGAGAATTTATTTTGTTATTGATTAACTTCCATTTATATGCAAGTAAAAGTTATAGAATTGTATTATATAGCCCGATTATTTTAATATGCAGTAATAGTAATGCAGTGATTAGTTATTTGAGAAGTAAATTGTTCGTTGAGAATATATTGGCCAAATGAGCAAACAGTGATCCACGTGGAAGTTCAAAATTTTCAGATAGTTGAGATTAAATTAAATTTCCACTAAGCGATGTCAGTTGATAGTTTTATTTCAACACAAAAAAGTTTTTGAAAATGTAAAGACCCCAAGATAAAACTTACCAAATAATTAACCTAAATTTATAATAGACGAACATCAAAGACGGCTCTCCATCTGTCGGATTTTTAAAATCCAAAAATGTAGGACTGGGTGCCCATTGGGTTGAGTAATTGTCTGACAAACAATTCTTGTGAAAAATAATCTGTCAAGTTGTCTTCGTATTGCGGAGATCCATATACTCCTCTTTCTGATTGGATATCTTCACACTGTGAAGATACATATGCTCCACGTTGGGAGCGAACATGGTATAAAAAAGGCGGCTAGGTTAGTTTACAACACGTGTTTGGCTTTTATTTGTTATCTAGTAAATTTTAAATTGTTTAAAACACATAGATAGAGTTTTGTTATTTTTTTCCTAAATAGAGCTCATTATAAAAAGATTGCTAGTATACCTTGATTTTGACAAACATAGCATTGGTGAAATATTTCCGAAGTGCGCATCGTCATTTTTAGATATTCATATGCTCCACTTTAAACGTATAACGTATAATTTTAGAACATTAAATAATTTTCAATAGTCTCAAACAATTCTTTTCACTGTATTATTGTAGTAATTTACATTAAATGATCTTGTTTTTTAAATTATGGTTAAGAAACAAGTTGTAATAAATAAATAAGACACGTAAACACGTACTGCATTAGTATGAATACTGTTAAAGTAAATGTAAATGGTCTAGAGTGCAGAAAAAATAATGTTTTTGTGCATAATAACCCAACACACGTGGCATAAGAAATAACATTTAAATATTAGCAGCGACAGTGTGCTATAAAGCTTAATATTCTGGTAAAATTCACATAAACTCGCGTATTTTTAAGTGACAGAGCGCGTAATAAATGTTCAAATTCATATTAACCTGAAGCGCGTAATTAACAGATTTACAGTCGTGGAAATAACTTTAATAGCGTGTTCTGTTTTGATATGCCATGATGGTGAAAATTAGAGCTTTTAACGGTAATTTCGAATTCGAAGCGTTAGTTTTAAATAATAAATTAGACTCACAAAGCAGAGTTAAATGAACCCAAATAAAACACACACACGTATATATGTTTATTAGCAATCCATAGTTGGCTAGTATGGACGTGTGTTTTGATTTTGAATTTCACAGCTGCATTAAAAAAATAAAATTATGTAGTAGTAGTACATCTGTCTATTAGCCTTTCATACTACAAAACTCCATATAGATCAGTTTTGTAGCGTAGATACGTAAATTCGTTAGGATATCATCATGAATCTTGTGATTCATGGCTTTGGTAATTTTTATTATTAAAAAAAAGAAAATCTTGTATTCTATGTAAACAATAATATTCTTGGGGTCTCCTCGGTAGCCAAGAGGTTAGTGTCCGCGCTTTGCATCCGGGGTATTCGGATTCAATTCCTACATCTGTTGAATTTTTAAAAGTCCAAGAATACAGCATCCAAATAATCTACTTTTAGAGAAGATATTTTCACACTGTGTAGATCTATATAGTCTACTCTTGGAACGAAAATGGTAAAATAAGAATACTTATAATAATAATAAAATATATACCACTATCATTAAAACACAACCTTCGTCTAGCAAAAATAGCTTAAGCGAGGTGTTCTACCACCTTGTGAGTATAACGAAACTACGGTACTGCCAATAAAACAGATCAATTTTATGTGATCATTGACATTATCGGTATTGCAACTAAATCTGACACTCGATCGCTTTCAATAAACGAAGTATTCAGTTGGTCAAAAGCTCTATTTATCAATATTTATCTTTTTTAAATAATCTGACTGTTTAGCTTTCGTTTTCTGATCCTCATTTTCAGTTTAAATTAAGCAAAGAAAATAAGTGAACATTTTGCATCATTGAAACATGGCCAACCTGATGCAATTGTCCTCTTTCCTAGCAATCAGGAACAAGAACGGAATCAGGACAAAGAAATCAAGTATGTTTAAGTCATAAAATATGAGGTTTTACTTTCCTTTTGATTATATCAGATAAATGCTATATTATCTGTAGAAAGGTAAAACGACGTTATCCATTAAATTTTTTTTTTGCCGGCACCGAGTGTTTATTTTATGATTATAGGTAAAAATAAAAATATTCAATAGACACCACATTAAAAAGCACAAAAAAAAGACTGTTGTTTTATTTACTGAATCTGATATAAATTTGTTAATATTATTAAATAATATATTGTTCAGTCATTTAAAAAAAACCGATATACTTGATGTGATAAAAGACGATTTTCCTGGTCGCAAATTTTGCAGACCCTCCTATTTTCAAACTTAAAAGCTAAATTTAGATACTGTTACAGTTGAAAATTTGCATATAGCATTAGATAAAACTGTATTAAGGTATAAGGCATTGTAATTATTGAAAAAAGCTCTTTTAAAAGAGGTTACGTCCTTTTGACTTTGTAAAGTCGATGTGTGCTTGACATGTTTTAAGCCAGATTGATCAAGTAAAAATAATTGATTTATTTTACATTGTTGAATGTTTAAGTAAGTATCCAAACCATTACAGTTCATCAAATTAAGAATTCAGTCAAATATATGCGATACAACAATAATAGATTTTACCAACAACAGAGCTGTATAAAATAGATAATTATGGATTATCTAAAAAGAGTTATTCTGTTATACGAGTATACAATTCAACTGTACTGTACTATTTCAGTTTTCTGAAGTGCACGTGGGAAGCTCACTGAAAATTTATTCCGTCAGTGAGACATTTCAACCAATTTTATTTGAGACCATTTATTTTGGAAAAATAGTCGTATCATCCCCATTCTGAATTCGAAATGCACTCTTCTCGGAATAATCGTGTTTAGTATGAAAAAGATAAATACTTTATCTCGCTTGACAGGAAATCGATACTACAAGACGTGTTATATTTTTACTTCAGAATTCCTTCCATTTTTTCATTATTATCTTTAGACAAAAAATATTGTATTATTAAATTCAAAAAGAATAATCTTTCTTTCGTGAAATTTTCTGTACTACCAAGAAAGTGATGCCCGTATTGAATAAACTGTACCAAAAGAAAACCTGCGTTTAAATATATATACATTTAACCTAAAAAATTTAATATTTCTGGTTTTTATTTGCTGAACAACGCAAAAGTAAACAGTTTTTTTCCTAAGTAAACTTTCGTATAGTGTCACGTTTAAAAGTATTTTTAATTTAAATATGCACGACTGGATACTTAATGGATTAGACATTTTGCTGTCATATAATGCTCGCGTGTTGTCAAACGTCTTCACATTGTGGACAGTATTATGCTTTCTTTTCGCAGTGGATATTGTAAAAATAATGAACATGTGTCATTAATTTTTATTATAAAAATATTTTATTTGACCAATTCATGAGATTCTAAAGAAAAATTATTTCTTCAAAATAAATTCTTGATAGTATTTCAATGGTGTCAAATATGATTTTAAAATAATGAAATGTTCTTTTTTAGTTCCTTGGATTGACAGAAAATAAGACGTCGCTGAGAAATACAATTTGACGATGAAACATGCATGTAAAATAATATAAAGTAATAAACTTTAGAAAAAGTCATTAAATTTTAGCTCATGGCTTTATAAAATTATAAAATTAATATGTGTTTGTTAAAATTTAATTTTAACCGTAAACTACAATAATTTAATGGAATACAGTCATTAAGTTGACTATAATTTCATAACACTGATTTATATGAACAAAATGGTCACTACTTAAAAAATATATGTATTAATAAATTTTAATTATTTGTTCAATCGTGATTTAATTCAATTATAACGAATGCCATTATAGATTTAAATTTATTTCAAAATTATTTAAGCTAAAAATATTGTTTAAAATCACTGTTTTTATGATACGCGATTTTTTTTAATTGCTTGATTTTTGTACTCACTATATCGGATAAAAATTAACGTTATTCTTCTTCTTCCTCTATATTTGCTCACTAAGTGGAGCATATGGCTAACATGTGCCGCCTCCAAGAATCTCTGTCACCCGCCAATATTCTTGCGTCCTCCCAGGTCCATACTTGTATCCCGTTACTCCGTCAAATACAATAGATACTATTTAGCGACCTTCCGGGAGGGATTCTTCATTCATCGTCTGCTTTGAGACTGAATCATATTTAAGATTTATAACTAATAGTGATAAAGAGAATTTGTTTTGACAGAAAATCCATAAGATTCTGTTGAGACCTTAGTTTTCGTTGTAATACTGTAGGAAAAGTAAGATAATAATTATAATATAACGCAAATTTCCAAGCAAAGTTATTTGTTAAATTATTTGACAATCGATTAAAACTTTAACATAAAGTTTGTTAAATAATCGACTATTTCGCATATTTTATTACACTGGTGAACACTGCTACAGTGTACATTACACTACAGTGAAACTATTTCCAACTAAAGTCGCTGTGAGTATCGAGAGGTTACATAAATTCACTCTCATCCGAGAGTAATAAATTACGTTCGTTGGCTTATAGTTTAGTTTATATGAGTCAACTCCTCGACATGCCTAACATTAATTCATTCAAAGCCGATCGACATTTCGCGGCTAGCCTATTTATGTAATATAAAATATATATTTCAATAGATCCTGGTAGACACAAATTATAATACCATTTGCCAAAATGTTCAGTTTTGCTTACGCATTGATTGAAATCTGATAATAAATACCTTGTACTTAACAATTTCAGAAATATAATTACGTTCATGATTAATGCTACTTCCTAATATAATATATAATATTTTGATACCCTGTCAAATTTAGTAATTTCCATTTCCACATAGTTGATAAATATCTGTTTTGATGTCATATGGATTTATACTTCTTACACATACTGCTTCATTTATAAATCCATGCTAATACACCGTCGTAGTGTTATGAACGTTAACGGTTAGAAATGTATTTTGATATTTTAATTAATATTCCAAAAGCTTTTATAAATAGCTTATTCGAAAAGACGAGCATAATAATATAAAAAAATGGTCATCGCAGCGTTCGTCTGATTATTGACCAGTAAGTATTACGATGTCCCTTAATGGAATTATGTTACGCAAGTTACAACTATTTCATCAACATAGATGGCCATACATATTTTCGAAAATTTCTCTTTCCTCTAAGCTTTTTTAAGTAGAATACTAACGAGTTCATAATATTTATGTTTTTATTTTTCCAGATTATTTACGTTTAATTTTCCACATAATTTAATACTTTTTATTTCAAAAAAAATATTATATTCTATCCATATTCATTTTTATAAATAAAACATTACTGTTGTAATATTAGGTGCTTAATATTGTTGCCTCATCTTTAAACTTCATCATTCATAGGATATATTCCTGAAGGGGACTTCCCGAAAGAACTGAAAGAGTGCAAAGTAACTGGCGAGTAACGGAGAGTTCTGCAAGCGCCATGTGGCTGCCATATATGCCATATTAGGAGCAATATTGTAGTAGAAGAAGACTGAAGAAATTGTACCAGGCATTATGCGTTAATCGTTTGCTGTATCATTATCTTATTTCAAGTAATTTACAATCACATACTCAAATTAAAATGTATTTACTGTTATTATTATTCCTAAATGTATGGTAACCTGGTAAAAAATGGAACATTTTACCTAATATGCCGAATATTAATCTATAAATTGTAAAGGTATCAACATTGACCTATTTTTGAGAGAGGGTAAATAATAATTTATTCATCCTACATTGGACTAAATGCCTACTTTAAATATATTATGTATACTAATTATAAAAAAAAAACACATAAACTATTAATAATATACATTAATCACGGAACCCAGATGTCAGATGTGCGATAAACCAATTGCTGATCTTTTTGAAAAATATTTCTGTGGCCATAACTAAATGTGCTGTTTCATCAATTGGCTGCCATTTTACGAAAAAAAATATCTTAAACTACTGTCAAATAGTGTTTTGTTATGTAGACGGTGAAAAAAGTAAAAAAAAAAACAGTTAAATAAAAAAGTTTTAAGATTTTTTTTGATCCATATCCACAAAAAAATATCACACAATTGTATTGGTTTGTTCCGTGTCCACATATAGAACAAAAAAAGAATAATTCTCGTCGTCGTTTGTAATTTGAATTGGCTTATTCCATATCCTTTCCGACTAATGGTGTTGAGCCAATTTATCACATCTCATCGACTCGAAATTGAACCTCAATGATTTCACCACAATCTTATTAATGTTGATGAAGAAAAAAATAGTGCAAAACAAAATATTTCGATATGGAATATGGTAATTGATGGGTTTATACAACTCACTTCAACGGTATATCTCAAAAGAATGATGTAACGCTTTGGCTTGGAAAAATAATATTCGAAAAAAAAAAAAACAAGCAATGAATATGTAAACATACATAACACACAAAAAAAAGTGTGCATGGACGTTAGTCACTTAATTGTAGTAACCAAGGCCCTGAAAACTATTGTTATTCCATTTAAGAATAAATTCACGGACAGCGTGGACGTTTAATTGATGATAAAAATCACATTGTATCAGAAAATTTGTCTTATGTCAAAAATTAAAAAAAAAGAGGTCCAATAAAGAAAATAGTGGAAAAACACCATCTTTTAAATATATCATCTTTGAGTTTGTTAAATTTTAAGCATGTATTATATATCAATTATTAATTTAAACATTTAGGAATTAATTATGGCGAAAAGTTATTTGATAGAAAAATATAAAATACTTACTTTAAGAAATGCATACGCATTTTTATCAATTTTCTCATTTTAAAAGAGATACTTCTAATTAAGGATTGTAAGACGTAATTCAGAATCAAAGAATACTCAATTCCACTTTTAACGTCTATTTATTTACTGTTGGACTGTATTTCGTTGATTTAACATAATGTACGTTTGTATTTTTATTCAACTTTAAAAATGCAAAGGATTCCTTCATCAACTAAAGACAGAATATGTAGAAAACCTACTATTGGAATAAGTTTCTAATACCAAGATACATAAAAGTATGTTTATTTAATAAAAAATGAGTTTGAATCTATCCCAGCCGTAACCGAGTGAAATAATTACGCAATAATAAAGCAAAATTATAAATTGCAGAATGCAGAATGACATAAAAATATCCATACATCATACAATGTAGAAATCGCTTATGTATTGTGTTCAAACTGTGGTTTTTTTTAAATATAAATTTTGTAGTATCATTATGAAGCATTAGCAAATCGTAGTCGACATATTAGTTAGCATGGTTCAAATCCGTGCTGTTAAAATACAAATAAATGCAGCTTTGAGTTAATTTTTTCAGTCACGCGAACTCTTGTGTGTCAACTGTATATGAAAACGAGGGGTAAATATTTCGCAAAGCCATTCTGGCGGCTAATAATTTATTGAATGTCAGTCCGAGTACGACATGTTGTTTCAGCTTTGTTAAATACTGTAAAAACAGTCAACATTAAATAAAATAGTGATATTTATATAACGACACAACTGCTGTTATAATAATAATGTTACAACGTTGATATAATTTTCGATATTCAGCATTTAAAATTTCCATTTTACACTTTAACAAACATTTATAAATATTAATTTATTCGTCTCATTTTATTAATAGTAATATAACCCATTCTTCCCGGTAGACGAAAAGTAAGGCACACGCCCCGTATCTGGGGAACGCGGGCTCAACTCTCATTTCTGCTGGAATTTTTAAAACATCTGAAAACACAGAACTGTTGCCTATTAGATGAAGTAGTTGTCTGACAACTTTTTTTTTGCTAAGCAATCTATCAATACATTGTTTCACATTACGGGAAACCATATACACCACTTGAGGAGCGGACGTGGTAAAAAAATCAGTTTGGATCAACAAAAAATCCATTCCGATGTGATATGATTCCATAGTGATTTATAACAAAGTAACGAATTTGTCTGTCTTCTCGTGTCTTTTTATTTGTATTATTCATTTAATCAATGCCGAACAAATACAATGTCACCCGAACCGCAACGATTTCTAAATAATTTTAGTGTCAGATGAATCTATATATCTCGTTATTGTTATGCCAAATGTCAGAATCGAAACATTATCATATTATATTGTTACAACTATCTGATTATTATATTCGTTCATTATTAAAACCGTGAAGATGAAAGAAAAAAGAGGCATAAGCACAGTTTAAAAATTTGTTAAAAATATACATGGCTAATTGTTAATTTAACCCGCTTCTTATATTACCCATGGATATTGCACGGGATAAATGACGGTATATTTATTTATATACTTAGTTACTGAATCACGATGTGATATTACATCACTACCCGATAAATATTCTAATATTAGTTTAGGAGTCAACAAGTAAAAGAAGTCTCGAAAAAACTGTTCAATAGTAGTTTGCGGTTAGTCATAAATACGAAGAACAAATATTAAAAAACTTTTTCAACAAAATATTTTTATATAATCTCTTTGATTGTAACAAATTTGTGGAGAAAATAATATTCAACTAGTGAAACAAAATCGACATTTGTTGTGGATTTGATACTATGATATTTAAATCTATAAACAGAACGCCAGCTGGGTTCCGTTTTTAGCAATCTTAAATCTAAGCTTGTAATAATGTAGGTTTATTTAAATGTTTCAAAAGATAAAAATAATGTATTATGTAAAAGTTGGACGAGCGAATTTGTATTATAGATAGTTACTTTGATCTAAAATAATAACGACACGCTTCATTACATGAGTGTGCGATTGTGAGTGAACATGTCAAAGTGGTAGAATATTTAAAAAAAATGTAGATATATAACATATTATACCTAAACATTTTATATGAAGAAAAATATCACACATGTGGTTTTTATAATGTCGATGTAGGTTTGTTTTTTGCTTTTTTCAACATGAAGTGTTCTTATTTTGTTGTTACGATCTATCTGTCACAATGGACAGGCATTTCATTCATAAACCTGAAACGTGAAATCAATCAGTTTTTATTATACAATGATAATACTTAGAATACTATAATATAATATAATGAGTTTCTCGGCACAAAAATCATTCATAGTATTCCATATATTTTTTTATATCATGTTCGCTTACATAGTGGTACATATGGATCTACACAGTGTGAAGATATCCATTCCGAAAGTATATTGATCGATCTCAGTAATGTGAAGACGTCTTGACAGATTATTTACCATGAGAATTGTTTGTCAAAAAATCGCTCAACCCAATGGGCATCTAGACCTGCATTTTTGGATTCTTAAAACCGACAGATGGGGAATCGAACTCGCGATCTCCGGATTGCTGGGCGCGCACGCTACCAACTACGCTAACCGGCGAGATTAATTTATAATTTACATATTTATAGATGGTTTATAGATTTAATTATACACGTTATTAATGAGCGTAACGTGAGCGTGAACGTAAATAAAAATACAAAAAATCTTAAAGCTCGTTGAAAGCTTTTGCTTTAGTGGACTACATATAATATATTACAATGCAATGATTCTTTTATATTCTTTTTAGTAAATTCTTAATTTTTGGAATATTTTATTTTACTGTACTTAATAATTAAATTTCACAAAGAAAGCTTTAAATTTTAGCCTATATAATAAAGTTTTTCTAGGAACATAGGAACCCAATTAATAATTTTATCACTGAAACAATTATATCATTAGCAGTTGTGAATTTCAATGTATAATTGTCTGACTTTATTTATTTTAATTAGTTAGACGGAGTAAGTTAACTAATGAGGAAATTTCATCTAAAGTGTTCGGGGGTAAACCAAAAAGGGTAAACATCTCATTCACATCTGCTGCCACTTTACAGCTGATATTGTTCACTTCTGTTTGTTTACATACCTGCGAGTACACAGTTAAATTTTCACTTATTGAAAACAAATTTTCAAGTCAGCACAGGTGCGTGTATGTATATACTGTGTTTTACAATTTATTTCATAAAGGTTTTAACTCTGGTATGTACGCATAAATACACTATACCCATCTAAATAATTTACATACTGAATAAAAAATATATATTTTAAATCGAATGTATTCAACATCAGTTTTTTATTAACTTTTATAATTACGGCCATAGTAAAATTATACCTTTTTATAATAATATATATCAACAGGCAATCATCAATACAATTGTGTATTATACAAGAATATATTATTTAGAGAAGGGGTTTTCAATCTTTTTTGGGATGTAGTATCCTTTTGGGTTAAAAATCTGTGCCTACAGTGTTTTTTATCGAGATTTTGTTTTTTCGTAATGTGTTATAACTATTAGTTAATAATTAGCTTTACTATAAGTTACTTCAGTACTTACTTACTTGCTTAAGTACAGTTTCTCGCTATTTTTCGACTCCAGTATTGTAAATTAATTTTAAATTTTATTCCGTGTGCCCCTTCTCTAGAATTTAGTAAGTCTCCCATTTAATTTTTAAGAATTTTTTGGTTTCTGACCTCGAAGGACGCTGACTAAAGTATTATTGACGTTAATATGTGCTACAATGAATTAATAATGACGCGATTAATCTTACTTACTTAACTCTCATTATCCCGTGTTGCATAGTGAATGACAAGAACATGTTCTATGGTGATCACAATAAGTGGCTTGCACTGTATTCTATTTCACATTTTGTTTTTTTAAATTTAATATACAAATTGACACGAGCGAGTATAATATTCTATTGACACCTCTTACCCGGTAATATATAGTGAGTGACCAGTAATTATTTTATATTATATTTCAAAATACCGATTGAAAGGTCTTCCAGTTTTATATAATGATGTCATTACGAAAAAAAAAACATTGACCAGCAGACATAATTATTTTGTATTAAATCTCGGATCAGCATGTGTGTGTATTGGATCACGTTGGTATATGTATTGGGCAGCATCAATCGCTCATTTGAATGACGTCATTACGTCTCAATGAGGAAGAGAGAAAGTATTTTGAACGGGCGGCAAAGTGTCTCAGTATTTGAATGATATCGGCCGGGAAATGTCGTCTCTCTATTTTCGCCGTTATTTTTATTTCTAGCACTTATATTACTTCACTTTTAGTATATGATAAATGATTTTTATAGATAATTAAAAAAACTGTCCTAGAAGATTTTGCGTAATTTGAATTTAAAATACACATTTTTAACCTGTCACTTGGCGTCCAGCACTGATGCTTTTGGCTCAATAAGGTGATAGTTAAATCGATCAAGGCTTCCTGTAAGGAGTAATATAAATGGATAAATACATAATTACTTTGAGTAGTCTTTGGATAAATTCACGCATGGGCTAATGACCGTGACCGAAATTTAAATTGGTTGACGAAGGTTCTGAGATGAAGTAATATTCAGTATGAATTCACATGTGACAGGCGATTCGGTTTACACACTGTCCACAGTGATGTAGGTATGAATATATATATCACATTATGAATGCATTATAGGTTTAAGTAGAAAGTTTGTTTTAGCAGCTTATTTGTTTTTGGCCGTTGTAAATTTAAGCTGTATTTACAAAAACTACGTTTTAATCTAAAGGAAAAATCCGCAATGTGATATTGTCTAATCTATCTTCACTGGGGTATAATTCACAAAAAGTCCAGATGATAAGAGGAAAATATATTGCGTAATTTAAAAAAAATCTTATCTTTATCGTCAATTACCGTACAGCGCCTTCTACAGTGAGTAGGTTCGTACTCATATATTAAGGCTGTCGCGCCCCGGGGTACAGTTTCCCAACAATTTTCATTTTCTTTGTCGTATTTTGAACGTTGCTTGTTGCATTGCCAAACGCACGCTCACAAATTTGACGTATCCTATTCCTTTCATCATCCAAAACAGCCGCGTAGGTATATCATCTTATTTTTCTCTTTATACTTACACTGTAAATTTTTCTATAATACTAAAAAAATCTATAGTTTCAGTTAATCACCGCGTGACCTATGAGAGATTTGTGTCGTATCATATTAAGCCTACACAACACTATTGCTTGTCGTCGGTAGGCAAATAAATTATTCATAAGTAAATCTGTCCCAGTTATTGATTCATAACGAAAATGATCTAAAATCATTTGGAACAAAACAAAGCCTAATAAAACTGTTATGTATTATAATTCTGGCACTATTTGAATTATAAATATAGTACTACGCTTTTTTCAGAAGTAATATGTGCACATAATTTAATGCTTTAAATATGGTCAACTTTTTGGTATTCAAGAGGCAGCCGTGCAAACCTCGCATCCGGGGAATGTGAGTTCGATTTCCACGTCAGCTGGTTTTTTTAAAAATCCTTAAATCCAGGGATGGATGCCCATTGGGTTGAGAAATTATCTGAAAATCAATTCTGGCGAAAAATAATCTGTTAAAACATGTATCTAAATTGCAGAGATTCATTTACTCCACGTTAAAAGCGGACATCTACACACTGTGTAGATTCATATGCTTCAATTTCGGAGAAAACATTGTGATATATTATATACACACTAGTTATTGCAAAAGATCTCAAATATGATCTAATACGAACGAATTATTATAATATAATATAATATTATAATCAATATAATAACTTATGGAAAAGCATTTATTTTCTTCTACATGTATGAATCCTGACTTATCGAAGTTCATAATATTTAAGCTATTTTTTTCATATATCTGCGATGAATTTAATTTAATATTTTCAAATATGTTTTTAACAATTTTTTGTGTAACTTTATATTTAGAATTTAA
>JAGVSQ010005047.1:1983-18316 GCA_022683975.1 Rhyacophila evoluta | reverse complement strand
CGATTAAAAACATAAAACCTTAACTCTGAATTAATATTCATTTTCGTACTTTTTCGATCCCCAGCAACTGGCCTATTTATGCCTTGTCCGCTCTAAAAGTGGAGCATATGAATCCCAACAGTAAATAAATAAACACTCTGCAAATGCAATATGTAGTATGAGATGGGATCAGTGCAAGAAAAATCTGTATCGATATCGATACACTTCATTGTGTATTGTTTTTTGATTTTGATCTAGTTAAAAAAATAATGATAATACAAAACGTTTTGACTGAAATATGTCTAATGAAGATAATGTGAGCATTTGTATTTTATTATAAACTTTTAAAAAGCTTCGTATGAGCATTTTTTCAGTAACTGAAAAAAAGGCATTACAAATATCAAATTTTATCATTCGTATTTGCATAGAATATATCAATACTGTCTGCAGCCATTAGCGAGTTTCAAGTAAATATAATTCTACACAGTAGAGATTGCGTGTCTACGGAAATTTAAATCAGAGAATAATTTGATTTCATTTTAAAGAGAATTAGTTTTTTTTTCGACTTTTATTACCACTTATAATGACTACATTGTGAAAAAACTAAATCATATTATTTAAAACAGGCCACGGAAAATATATAAATAAATTTATTTATGGACGAACATATTATCAAATCACGCTATTTAGATAGAAGAATAGTAATTGAAAGTTAAGTCAGCTTAGAAGCATAAATAATGTAATTAGCATTTAAATTATTAATTTTTTTCAAACTTTATAATCTATTGGAAATAGCTAACAAACAAAGAAAAAATTTCATAATCTGTTGGGCTTAACCTATTTAAATATAATGAATATCATTATTTAATATCAAAATACTTAATCAATTATAAAATGACCTGTTAAACATACGTTTACTTATAAGTTAATAGATATAGCAATGGACTATTGGGGAACATTAGCTGATCATTCAATAAAGGAAGTTCAAATAGCTGTGTTCTATTGATCTCCAAAATTTCTTGATAGAACAGTTTGTGTTTCCCAGTATTAATATATAATAACTTAATTCCAGTATCTACATCAAATTCTTGATTCTCTGCAAGCAAATGATTTGCAAACGTGGATGTGTCCTTTTTTTAAATTTAATAAGGCCGAATGTTCTTTTAATCTTATTTTTAAACTACGTGTCGTTTTACCAATATAAAAATGGTCACAGTTATTACACTGTAACTTATATATACCACTCCAAAAGAGAAGTATACGGATCTCCGCAATGTGAAGACGTCTAGACAGATTATTTTTCACGAAAATCGTTCATCAAACAATTGGTCAACCCAATAAGCAACCAGTCTTGCATGTTTAGATATCTTTAAATATGACAGATGGAGAATCAAACCCGCATTCTCTGGATTCAACTACGCTAAGCGACGAGACCAGATATTCATAAGTATATACTAAAAATGCTTGAATGTGTAAATATATATTGTAATATATCAATATCTTGAAAATTCATTACCAATTTGTATATATTTATGGGAACCTCGCAATTCAGGCGATGCATTTCCATATCTGCCAGATTAAAAAAATAACTGAAACAGTAGGACTGGATGTTCAATAAGTTGATCAATTATTCGACTAAAAATTCTTGTAAAAATGATCTGTCAGGACACGTTTGCACATTCTTTAGATCCATATACTCCACTTTCAGATTGGCCTGTATAGATTCATATGGTACAGGAGTGAACAATATTGAGTTTTTATTATTTTTAAATGATTTACTTAAAACAAACTAATGGTTGTATCTTTCAGACTGGAACTAAAAAAATATATTTTACTGTGATATTTAAAGAGGACAACATTTTTTCGATTAAATCTTTATTGTTGTAATACGCCTCACAATAACTTTAGTGTTGATAACAAGATTGCGTCAAACATAAGCAATATTAGACTAACCAAAATACTTTGCTATTTATGAATCCTACGTATTTATACAAATTATTTTAACATACACATTATTATAAATAAATAAAATAATTCGTCGATATGTGATGTGTGCTCATTTAAGAAGACTTTTTTTATTGAACAGTCTTTTAAAATGTAAAGCCACAATTTTGTATAACATGGTTTTTTAAATTTTTTTATTGTTGAGCCATTGATTATGCCAAATAAATGTGTTTTTGTATTGTTTTTCAGATCCAGTGGTGTCCAAACATTCAACACCCGCATGATCGCCAACAAAATGCAGTACGTTCGCAAAAAAGATTAAAATGAACCCACGCATTGTTTTAAAATGAACATGCGATCAATATTCAAAGAAAAAATACGAATTCGTTGACAGTTCGCATAATTAATTAAATAAAATTAACAATCACTAACATTAAAATCAATAATGAAACAGTGTACATGTTTGATTCGCCACACATTATCAAAGTGAATTTTTAAACCAGTGATAAAAAATAAAGTGTATCAAAAGAGTTAAAAGCTAGTGAGTGAAGCTTTTGTTTGAAAACTTTTTGCCGGATGTTTAAATAGTCGATTAAAATCGATTTTAAATATGACCATGAGTTTTCCCATGGTTGTTACCAAATTAAAAATGCTTCGCTGTTTGAGCTTTCTGTTTATATTAAGCTTACACAGGACATCTAGCTTTGTGTTGGACGGTGGACAAAGCTCGTATTCGCAGTTCCGGAAGTGGAATGCGGGCTTAAACGGTAGTTTGGAACTTGAATTCAAGACTGATCAACCGAACGGGCTGCTGTTGTATACGGACGATGGTGGCACGTATGACTTCTTTGAATTGAAGTTGGTTGAGGGTGCGTTGAGGTTGAGATACAACCTTGGAGGAGGTGCTCAAATAATAACGGTGGGTCGAGACCTTAACGACAGTCACTGGCACAAAGTTATGGTAAGTTTTCATGCTTATTTTATATTATAATTAAAAAAAAAACTTATTTCATTTGGTAAAATAAAAATCTTTTATAAAACTTGAAGTAAGAATAATTTATACCCTGCTGAAACTCTATGCATCAGCTTACTTACCTTATAAATAATCATTGTATCCGACATACACTATCATTATTGATGAATTATCAAAGACATATTTACTAAATTACAGAGTATTTTATAATTCACGTAAGCAATATGCCTTCAAGAATACTTTTTTCTCTTTATTCACATAGATCAGATTTGTGACATATCATAAATAACTCAACAATTAAAGGCTTAAAATTATTCTTATCCATAACGCATAGGCCTTACTCACAATAAAATTCATTCATGTGGATAGACTAAATAACATTATTTTAAATATTCTTACAAATATAGCATCATTACAATATTTTCTTATACATAAGCATTTTTCACATCACTCAACGCTATTTGAAATTAATTAATTGTCAAAAACAGTTAAACAAGCAAATGCATTTCATTAAATATATTTGTCAATTAAATATATACATATTTTACAATTAATCTTCGTGTTTATTTGGTCGATATGGTATTTTTTCAATACTATACTTCTTCTTCTTCCATTTTCGCTCCCTAAGTGGAACATATGGACACCACATGCCGACTCCAAGAATCCCTATCGCCTGCCAGTATTCTTGCGTCCTCCCAGGTTATACCTGCATCCCGTAACTCCACCGTATACATTCTATAAACAGTATTTAGTGGCCTCCCGGAACGCTGACGATAAGTCGGCTTAAAGAATAAGCATTTTTGGTCCAGACTATCTCGAGGCATCGGCAATATGTCGCTGGGCCAGGTCCAGTATCGCAGCTTCACTTCGTCAGTGATAAATGGCTGCATAGTCCACTCTCGCATCTTCTCATTTCCCACAAAGTCGTACCACTATATGCCCAAAATCTTCCGCAAGCACCTGTTCTCAAAGCTCAAAATACGATTGTATACTAGTATAGCATATAAATCCAAAGAAAGAAAGAAATGGTGAACAACTAATGTGAAGCAAAAATGAATGCATGTTTTTCAAGGTAATATTTTTTTGAAGTTTAAACATGTCGAGATATTTTTCATACAGAGAAATGTTTTAAAAATATTTTTAAATAATTTATGAAACTTATTATCGTTAGAGATAATTTAACAATAGTTACATGCTTTAAAGCTTTTAAAGTGCTTTTTCAAATACTTTAAAACAATTCACGATATCAGTTGAACTAATTTCAAAATCACTGACACACATTCATACACACGTGTGGAATTAAAATAATCACAATTATTATCTCGGTTTTATTTCTTTGAAATTATAATATTCAGTGAAATGTGAATAATAAATCGGTTGTTCGTTCTACATAAGAGCTTTCTACTGCTAAAGTTCGATCAATGTTTTTTTTTCAGATTATAGATTAGCTTAAAGCTTTATTATTAAGTGGTTCGTATCGTGTAAACTTGCCGGTATACTTACCTAATTATAATACCATCTTAGTTATAAATATGAAACAACAAAAAATAATAAATAACCCATAAACTTCGGGACAATTTTAATGCTACGGTCACATAAAAAGGGCCAGCGTTTCTTTTTTAACAGTCAAGCAATATTTTTTTCCGTTAATTATTTGGCATATATTTTATGTATTATATTCTTATCGGTATTTGAGAAATTTCTAACTTTTTAAAACGAAAAACTTAAATTATCCAAGAATCTCAAAAGCTAAAATTTTAATTTATCCAAGCATAGAATACTAAGCATTGTTTTTTTAAGTATTTACGTGCTTATTTATTATCTAAAATATGTATGTACGAGTAAACAACTATCTTAATTGGTATCTAAAGTTTAAATAAATAATAATTGAACAGCAGATAATATTGGTAGTATTGGAAAATATTGTAATAACAATAAAATTAAAAAACTGGCTCGTTTATGGTAGGAATCATCAGTAGATAAATGTTTATAAACCATACTGTAGTTAATAAATTCTATAACATTTCATCATCAAAAGAAAAAACTTAATGAGAAAACATGTTATAATCATATACAACAGTAACAATACGATTTTTTTATTTTTATACCATGTTTGCTCCCAAATTAGAGCATATGGAGCTAAACATTATGGCGAAATTTACTCCGAACGTAAAGTATATGGATCTCCTTAATGTGAAGACGTCTTGCCAGATTATTTTTCACGAGAATTGTTTATCAGATAATTGCTGAATCAAATGGGCATACAGTCCTGTATTTATGGATGTATTACAAAATCCGACAGATGTAGGAATCGAATCCGCATATCCCGGATTGCTAGGTGCATACACTAATTTCTATGCTACCAGGGGTATGTTGTCTTGAATTGAAATTATTTGAATTTGTTTTCTTAAATCGATTTCTTGATCATGTTTTTATGTCTTTTAATTTGAAAATATTCGTTTCGCATTAAGCGAACTATAAATTAAGAAAATTATTTAATAGGGAAATATAAAATTTCGAAGAAATCGTTTTTCATTGTGATTATTTAAATGATACTTCAAAATGTCAGAATCTAAATACATAACTCAATTGTAAAATTTTAAAACTTCTTTCGATTTAAATATGCTATTGATAAAGATTGTTAATTTACAAAGTATATACTCAAAACTCGGTCAATTAGTTGAATACAAGTTCAAAAATGTTGCCAACAATATTATAATTAGAACCTTTCTTAAAGCTACCGCTAGGAAAGTTTCATAGTGGCTTCCATGGCCTTGAGAGCTAAACATTTGAACTTAACGAAAGTTCATAACGGTAAGGTATTTTTAATAACTGATATTACGTAGCTGCTTAAATTTAGTTTTAATAAGCGTAGCTAGGCTTTAATTAATTAAGGTCTATTTTGAGTTCATTCAAAAAGAAGGAAATCAAATTATTATTCTTAATAAAAAAATAAGCAACGTTTTCAGTATTTTGATTTATCAGAAAAGTTTTTTGGATTTGATTTATTCGGACTTTTTAATGTGAGCTTTTTTTAAATCATTTTAAATACAATTAAATACTGTAATTGCAGAAAAACGTGTCTTGTATTTTTAGTGGTGCGTAAATTATTGGCTTCTCCAACTCTTATACAATCACAGTAGCAAAGTAACATATCAATATGATGAAATTTTATTTGCAAATTTTTATTTATATACATCGCTCAAAGCTTAAGAGCGTCTTGAATTTATTTAAAAACCGTTCAACAAAAAAAATGTATTTTAAGAAAATGTGACATTTTCTATTATTTTTACTTATTTTCATTGTGATTTTGGAATATTGTCACCTTACAATTGCCTTTAGTGCATTTTTCGCCACTCGCGAGACACATTGTTATCATTCATATCATATCAATTCCTTTTAACTCCGTTAAATACATTCTGGATATAAAGCCCAACGGTTTTTAAAAACGTTAAAATACCACCAATCGAAAGAAGACCGCAGCCGAATTGGGCTTTAAAATTTTCCAGATGCATTCCCAACACGTCTCTCAACAAAACGAATGCTTGGTATTTTATATTTATTTCTATAAAAAGATTTATTGGAAGAGTAATTATGCTATTCACAATAATAGATGCTAGTTTAAAAATGTTCACAAACTCCAAGCACTTAAAAGGTTTCATGTTTATATGCCGCTTAATTTTGTTGAGATATAGCAGATGGTGAAGAAGTAATCATTTACAAATACAATATCGATTGTAATAATTTGACAATGCGTTAGATACATTTTTCACGACGTTAAGGAGGTCTGAAGTATCGGGATATTAAAAAAGTGCAATACACTTTGGAGTGAAATAATGTTTATTTTCATTAAAAAAAGTATATTTCCTTATGGTTAATAGTCTAATATTTATTATTTATAAGATTTTTTGGCCACCCTGAACAATTATAAGAATCTTTGATATGGCTATCGATATGTATGTTCTGTATCAATCGCACGTCATACGTCACACATCGGGTACGTGTGGGTAGTTAGTCATCATACCATACGCACAAAACATTTTCGCAATTTTTAGTCCAAAATAACATTAAGACTCTTCAGTCTCCACAATTGCCAGGCATGACCGTTTGTGATTTTGTATATTTCCAAAATGAATAAAACTATGAAAATCTTATTTTATACTAAAATTGTGGAAAACGAGACAGAATCACTGAAAAATGGAAAAGGGGTTCTATAGTTATTTCATCTAACAAAAGATAAAACATAAATACTTCAAAGGATTTCTAATTAATATTTATAAATAAATCAAGCTTTATTTATATCATACTTTATAGGTTAAAAAGCTGTTTCTTATGGCAATTAATAAATAGAAATTTCGTTACGAAATATGAAATCTAACGCTATAACCAATATATTATATAGTGGGAAGTAAATTTATAACTAAAGCTTATACGTTGTTAAGTAAAAAGCTACCACATTCAACTTCCATGTACTATTAAAATATACTTTTTGACTGGTCATAGAAAATGTGCGAATACGAATTAATATGTCATTGAACTTTGGCATTTCAAAGCTTTCGAAGAAGCTTTTTGTTTGATTATGATTCATTTTGTATGCTTATAATTAATTATATTTACTGTAAACGGTTGGCGAAAAATATTTATTGCAGAAATTAACAGCTATCTTAGCAAGGAATGTTTACTTTTGAAAATCTATTTTAGTGTTAAAATTATGACTTAATTTATTATTTATAATTGTAAAATTGCTTTTTATAAAATAAATGTTAGGGGATTATTAATAACATTTATCGGTGGTTAGATAATATTTGTTAGGGTTTCATTAATAAGTATCTATTTTAAATTGATTCATAATATATTGCATGGGGAAATTGTATTGAAAACTAAATGAAAGCTAATTTGTGTTAAAATTTAATTACGTAAATATTTCACTCCGAATGAAAATATTCAACAAAACCGCGAGCCAATCCCATTCATAATGATACTGAAATACACTTTCAATCTAATTAAAGTTAACCGTTTATTAGAAAAGCTTAGTTCAAAGCTCGGTGACTTAATCAAAAGTTGTAAAATGTATTTTGTACATGGCGTTGAGAGCTTTTATCGAATTCAATTAGGTCGTATTTTAAGATACGTTATTGCAAAATTCTTCAATCGTTAATAAAACCATCTAATTAAAAATAGATTGTATAGTAAATTCAACATGATATAAATTTAAATACTTTGTTTTAGTTATATTATACCTTAATCATAGTTAATATCTGCTGCTAAGAAGCAGGCCCAACAGCTTAAAAAAGCTTTCCAAAAAAGCTAAAAAATAAATAAATTCAAAACTTCTATAACTTTCATAAATATTTTTGCAAACCAATAAAAAACAAACATGACAAATATCAATTAATTGTACACTTCTTACACTTTTCCGAGTTTTTATCCATCTAACGAGTTATGGTAGTTTCATCCAAATGCAATATGATATTTTTTAAATCTGTTGTGACTGATAAACATAATCATTAACTACAAGTTGCATCATTAAGTCATTTTATCGAATTTGTGACTTGCGTCCGTGTGGTTTTTAAGTACAGATATTATTAACCGAATGACATAGTACAATCAGTTAAAACGAATGGCAAAATTGAGTTGGACTCATATTCAAAATCTTGGCTTAGGAATTAACAAGAAAGAACATTTGTTTTGGTATCTTAATATAAACTGAGCGTTAACATTGTCTCTTGAGTAGCGTAGTTGGTAGCGTGCGTGCCTCACAAGCCGGAAAATAGTTTGTAACCCAATCTGTTGAATTTAAAAAGATTTAAAAATTCAAATTTATGATTTTCTTCCATGTTCGCTTCATAAGCTATTAGCTTATAAAAACGATACGGGTTGCTTATAATTATAATCTATACAATGTATCTACAACCGATTTGTCTATCAACATAATGAGTTTATATGTTAAATCATAACCTTATGTAATTATTTGATCAGTATCGAAATTATAATCAGTCATTTCTGGTTAAAACGCCATAATATTAAATCATAATACTAATTGATATATGTGTCTATTGCTAGACTTGTCTATTTCAAATGCATCAATTGTTGAGCTTAGATAATTAATTGTTTGTTTCTTATCAACAATATATACATAAATATCTGGTTGTATATTAGTACGTATTAATCAACGCCAATTTGGTCTGGCTGTTTATTAAAGTTTATTATAAAGCATCTTACACTGAAACAACGTGTTAAAATTATTATTAAATGTCTTTAAATAATTGCTTATTTTTTTGGCAAAAATTCATCTTCAGTGACCAGCCACATTTTTACTCAGTATGTTTCATTGATAAACAGATTAGCCGCTATTGGGGCACTGAAAATTTTCAATTGATACACCAACGACTATTTTTCTGTAATAACTGCATGGTACGTCATTCGGGCTTGCGGAATCATTGGGCCATATTTCTTTGAGAATATTAGTGAATCCTATCTTGATATGTCGGTAAACTGTCGTGTGATCGAATTGAATCTATTGAACCTACAGCATACGCAGCTCCGGATGATGCCACGTCAAATGCAGCTCGTGTTTTAATTTAAAAAAAATACCATCATTCTGCAACATAAAACGCATTGTGTATATGGAAGAGTTTGAGGTGAACGATTCAACAGGCTTTTTAATTAATAATTTATTACATGAACAAAATTTTAAAGTACTGTTTGATACCAGTTGTAATAATCAGTATTTTGCATGACTAGTTCTGAGATCTTAATAATAAAAAACAGTTTCATAACTGTCAAGTTATAGCCAAAAAACAAGTTAAAATTATATACGTACTTAAGTTTTTCTTAAGCAGAGATTTAGGACTGAATTCCTGATGGGTTGACTGAAAACTTATTAGTTCTCAAGAAAAGTGTATCAAAAGTCTTTACGTTAGAGAGATATATATGCTTCACTTTTAGAATGAGCATGACAGAAAATTAACACTATCAGAATGCAAGCATTTAATAAGCACCATACTAAACAGTGGACACTTTTTTTGCCTGGCAAATCATCAGATTTTGGATAGGCATGGTTATTTTCAAGTGATATTTGTTTTTTTCGCATTGTTAAATCAGATTGAAAATAACTTTAAAAATAAACACGTAGTTATTGTTACATAAATTGCCGTTGTGTATTTGATATTGTGTTTTGTATATTTTCATAAATTTAACCATTAACGCAGCTAACTGCCACCTACCGAAAAAGCTACAGTGTACACAGCGAAACAAAAGTGTTTTGGAAGTTAAACATAAACTGTTCAAGGGTTGATAAGTGTGTGGCGTAGACCAAACAAAGGGGTTTAAAGTTTCACTGCCTCCTTGTGAATATTAAAGTAGGCTTCCACGCACGTATGTAGGTTCGACTTACTTTTTGTACGCAGTTACTTTGAAAACGAACTTTGGTGTGTACTTTCCAAAGGTTAATTTGCAGTTAATTATAAGGAGTAATTACTCGCTACGGCGGTTTGTTTGTCAAAGTTTGCTGAAAGAAAATTCATGTTAACAAATTAAATTGATACACATATTATTATATATTCATTCACTCAAATCCCCAAAAATTACTAGTATTACTTTTTCAGCGGTTTTATTGAAATTTATATTTTAAGCTCCATCTGTATTATTCTATATGAGGGTCAATATCCCTATATACCCTCCAAAGCCTTTATTTTACGAATTAATAAATACTGGGATAACTTAGAAGAATACAAAGTGACTGGTAGATGCAGATTGTTCTGGGGAAAACCATGTCTTGGTTGTATGTTTCATATTTTTACCGTGTGCGCTCCAAAATTGAAGCATATGGAAATCCACAATTTAAAGACTTTTTTTCATAAATATTTTAAATAAAAATTGCTTGTCAGTCAGTATTTCATCTCATTGATCATCTAATCATCAGATTTTTTTATCGAATTAGAATTCAAACCTACACTTTCTGTCTTTTAAATAGTCACTGAATACAATAGATATAATATACACAAATTGGGCTGACTTCTTAGTGGGGGCTATGGTGTCCCAGGGTAGACCATAATAAGTGGAAAATCTCTTGGTTTTATGATGAAATTGTCTTCTTCTATATCCGCTCCCTAAGTGAAGTATAAGAACACCAAGTGCCGCGTCTAAGAATCTCTCTTGTTTGTCAGTAGTCTTGCATCCTCCAAGGTCATATCTGCATCCCATAGCTCCACCGAATAGATTATACAGATAGTATTTAGTGGCTTTTGAAGACGCCGAAAACAAGTTGGTTTAAAGAATAGACAGGTTGGATTCAGACTTTTTGAAGCATCTGCGATATGTGATCCAGCGTCGCAGCTTCACTTTGTTAGTGATTAATGACTTCATAGTCCGTTCTCTTATTTCCTCGTTTTAAATGAAGTTATCCCACCGTATTCCCAGAATCCTCCACAGGCGTTTGTCATAATGAAATAGTCTAAATTATTTTTTAGGTTGTTTTTTTTTTGTTATTGTCATATTTTTTACATTTGGTGCAGTATTTTTTCAATTTATGTGTGACCTAATCGAAAATTCTACTTGATAAATCGAAAACGTCACCCGTTCTTTATTTAAAAGTGTATAACTAATCTGCCAGTAGTAATTTTAATCCTTTTATCTTTTATTTAAGGCTTTTATCTTCCACTTAAGTGAGTTTATATAGAATGATGCTCATTTATAAATTTCTAGAATATGCTCCATCTCTCTCTCCTTAGTAGGATCTCTTTATAATTTTTCTTGTACTTTTCTTTACTAATATTTACCATTATTTTAACAATATTTGCTTGTAATACTCTTTATGTTTTTTAGATAATATTTTTATTTATATTTTTCATGTATTAATAGTAAACGCCTTAAGCTCGTAAAATTTAATTTTCCCAAAATGTGAAATAAGGGTATAGACGAAATGAAAGTTTTACTATACGAATAATACGTTAAATATAATTTTAATAAGAAACTAAATAAATAACCACACGTATATTGATGGCTTAATTTGCAAACTAGTCAACTCTACTCGCGTAAAAATTTTCAGGAGTAATAAAAAACTTTGGTAAATGTGTATATTATTACCGCATAAAATTAGCTGGCCGCGTGATTTTATGTATCAATATTTTCGTGAGCTCTATGTGCGATAGAAGAATCAAACTGAATAAAATAGCATTAAAATTGGTTCGACTACAGGTGGAGTTAACTGGTTTGTAAAATAAGTCATCAGTATATTGATTATATTCTAAATATTGTAAATGTGTTAATTTTTTAAGCTGCTTAATTTTACATTTTTTTATATGTATGAAATATGATATGCAATGAAATGAAATTTATAATCTTTACTATGAGATAATATATAAATCTTTATTTAAATATAGAAAAGGTATGTTTCGAACCTTTCTTACCGTTTGATATTCCGAGTGATAACAATCGACATGACGTCACAAATGCTAATCTCTGACAGCAAACCCCTCGACCTAAATAGTGTAAAATAATAATATCGAATTTTGCGAAATTGAATACGGGGATTAACCGGGCCGAGCGGGAAGCACGGCTTGGTTGACGCGGCGAAGGCACATCCTGTTTAACAGGAAACCGCCGCCCCTTGTTGGAGCTTTCCCCGAGCTTTCCCGCGCTTTCGTTGAAGCGTCGGTTACTCCCGCCAATAGATAAAGTGCACGCCGTAATGGCTGAGCGAGTGACGATTCGCTTAACTGCGGGAGCTTTTTAACACAATGATTTGCGTTTCGTATAAATTCTATTTCTCTCTGCATTATTATATCACTGCATGTAAAATACGCCGTAATTTAAGTCACATGTATACTGTACTGCTAAGTAAGAACGCAATGTTTTGCGTGTAATTCTTATGGACGCTTTGTATTTTTACTTAGCAGAGTAGTATAGGATATGTATATTTTTTGGTTACCTTGTTTGCTCTGAAAATTAAACATACCACTCATTATAAATCAATATCTCATACACAACACGATACAACTTTTAAAAAGAATGGAAAGCCCTCGAATCTGAAATGGTTATTTATATGTTTAACTATGTACATCATACAATTTCCTATTTTTAAACGTTACTATTAAATTAATCAAAATTTTAACCTAGATAATAAAACAATACGAAGATTAAATAACCGAAATTGACTTTTGAGAGTTCTTTTGTGTCTTGCATTTTTTTTCTGTGTGGTATACGAAGTATTGTTTTGCCATGAGCGATATGGAGTATCAAGATGACTATCCCAGATTATATGTTTGCATACCCGTTATGGGAACATATACCGTGGCTTAACAAAAATGAAACATTTTTCAAACTATTGGAGCGTATTACGAGCAGCTGCATATGTCTTTGTTAAGATTTATATCGTATATAAACCACGTTAAAATAGATTATTTTTGACATAAGAGATGAGATGTCGTATTTGTTTAATTAAGAATGTTATAACCCATCTGTCGGATTCAAAGATCTGAAAATGCTGGACTTGATGCCTATTAGGTTGAGCAATTGTCTGACAAACGATTCTCGTGAATAATAGTCTGTCAAAACGTCTTCACATTGCAGAAATCCACATACTCTACTTCCGGAGTGGATATCCTTATACTGTGTAGATCCATATGCTTGACTATGGAAGCGAACATGGTATAAACATGGCCGGCTAGTTTTACTAATCGTTGAACCGATTTAAGAAACTCTTCTTATGAATGAAGTTAACTTTTTACAGTTATCCATATGGGTAAGTAAAAAAATTTCTAAAGCTGAACTGATAAAGCTCGGAAGCAAAACAATCGTCACTGGAAAATTCCAATGATTTTGAGTCAATTTGGCTGACTTTCATCCACCACTTAATGCTTGGAAATGGTATATATGTTTGCTTTTGCATAGTGGGGTACTCTATCACTTCTTAAAGCATATGTGTGAACTTAATATTTGATAAATAATTCCATTTTCTACGTTGAAAATTGTTCTGTATTAACATTTACTACAGTCGTAATCAGAGACCTTTCGCTTTATTTGGCAGCGCTTATTGCAGGAATTCGTAACATTTCGTATAATAATCCCGAAATAATTTAATCCAACTTTCATAGTAACCTCGAGCAAAACTCAAAATCCAATAAATTTAGTAGTTTTTCATCGGATTATAAATTTAATATAAGTCGATCAAAGTAGCGATCAAACGAGAAGCAAGGAATATCTATTACGAAACAGACAAAAATGCACAAACACTTGACAGACTGACAGACACAATCATTTGAGTTTTACCGTGACATTTTTGCTATGCTTATTCCATTCGGTATATTGTAGGAAATTCATTCAGAAAAAATCGATGTCTCTTGGGTTATTGGCCATTTTTGTCCATCTATTCATTATATATTAATAATATCATTTCTTGCAGAAATATATGAAAAAGTTTAAGTTAAAAGTGTATTCAAATATAAATATAAATAAAATGGATATGAAATATAGTATACAAACGAAAATAATCGGAATAAATCCGGAGAAATGGATAAAAATGATTTTTTTAATAATATATAATTAAATGGATATTTAAAATATGTTGGAAATAGTAGGTAGGGAAACATAATTCGGTAGTGTTTAAAATATCCAATCAAGCCTATTTTTGGTCGCAAAATAATTCTTCCTAAGTAAATGTGTTAACTTGAGATAAATCGTTTAAAAGATTTAGAGATAATAGAAAAAATAATATAATATAATTGCAATATGTAAAATGTTAAAATGAGTTTTGCCATAAAAGTTTCAGCATCCCTGGTCTAGCGAAACGACGTATTATAAATGCAAAATCACACGGGAATTTGGTTCTGTTTCAAATGTGAAATGACGCTTTGACAAATAATGATAATTAATATACGTAATGATAGCGAGAAGCGACACTGAAATCTGATGAATTTTCACGGGAATTTCCCGGCAGCGAAACGACATTCCGTTTCCACTGTTTCCGTTTTCATGCGGTTTATGAATAAACAAACGAGGCATATGTTTATTATATTTTATGGCATACTAAATAAAGCGTCAACCGTCATCATTGCGTGGCTACGATTTATTATTTTTAAACAACGTCTGGTCCAAAAGTAGAACATATGAATCTCAGCAATTTAAAGAGTACCACTACATTATTATACTATTCAAAATTTCGCAGTGTCATAATTTAATTTGTCAGGTTTTTCACAATTGAGCGTCCAGTGTACCATTGATTTTTTTTAAAACCATTACTTTTTGGCGGTGAAGCTGCAATCTACGACTCTAAACTTAAATTTAATTAATACTACATCATTTTTACTCATAAGCCATATTCTATAATTATTATGTGGAGCATATTGAGAACGCATATTACAAACATATTACCTTCTATAAATTTGAACTTTAGTGGTAACTAAATATGAATATCTTTTTGCTATTTGTACTGTTGATGCTTCGAAATTGGGATATTTGGATATACACAGTATGTAAGTGTCCGCTCTAAAAGTGGACTATATGGATCTCCGCAGTAAATGTAAAAACGTGTTTTGGAAAACAAGTTTTTGGTGTTTTGTTTGCTTACGAAAATTGAACAAACAATTGTTTAATTCAATGAATATTTCATCCTGAATTTTCGGTATTTTTCAAATTCAGGAGATATGCGAATCAAACTCGCATTTTCCGGATATGAGGCACAGACGCTAACCTCTAGTCTACCGGAGAGACTAATAAATGCATATTTGATAAAATTACTAATTCTTACATCAAATGTCACTTAGTTTGCATACGGTTTTAAAAAATAAAAGACCTAGAAAAACAAACTTTCTGAAAATCAATACACAAATACTAAGTAACTAACGTGGAAAATTCATGAAATATTTTTTTTACATACGAATAATTAAACTATGTTTTGTTATATCAATAACAAGTGAGCTTTATTGAGTAAGTTAATAATATGACAGAACAGATAATTTTTTTTTTTATTGTAGATAGATCGAAATTTAACTTATAATTACTTATTTTTTTAACTTTAATATTATAATTTATATGAAAATTGTTAATAAGTGTAGTATATTTTGAAGTGTTTTATTTTATATCGTAAGACTTATATATTAAATCATTTATATTTAATAAAAATATTGAGCTTTTGTAGGTTAATAAAAGTCGAATAAAAATACTAATGACGTCATATGCGTATTTAAAAAATCGTTTTTCATTTATCGCTTAAATATTTTTGTAATTCAAATTGTAGAAAATCATAAACATTTACGTATACAGTTTTTAGTAATGCCTTTGATGAATCATATTACAGCCAGCGCTTTAAACAAATCGATTGTAATATTTTCATTCGCTTGAGTGAGCTTTTTCAGGTTTACGAATTTCACAGAAACGTCAAAAACAACGACGTTGTACATTATTTTGAATTTCATTTGTTTCATAAAATGACACTGC
>JAGVSQ010005046.1:0-18318 GCA_022683975.1 Rhyacophila evoluta | reverse complement strand
GCTAACAGTGATCTCACGTATGGAAGTTTACCAGTTTTAAATAATTCAGAATTTATTATATTTCTAAAAGATATGCATTTTATTCTTGATTTATAATAGTTTTTTTTACATATAAGTAATTATTATGGTGATTATAATGCAAACAATTTTTAATATCAATCAATCTTTAATATTATATTTATGTCAGGTCATTTTCTTCAATATAAATATTCTATCAGTATTATATTTACATTGTCATTAATCATTAGTGGTTAATAATAATTAATATTATGACAGTATATGTAAATAAGTGACGTGTGGTAATACATTTTCAAAGATTGTTTTAAAATCTACAATTCCAAAACAAAAAAAATACAAGAGTAAAGTTTGGAATGTAATAACTAATCATGTTATTATTTTTCAATATTTCAAGTAGGCGTCGAGATATTACTATAATAATGAAAAGACAAGCTTTTGAAAGTTATTTTTCTATTCGCAAAAAAAGCTTTGAAAGCTGTATCTGTCAAGGCTTTGTGACTAGCTTAAAGATTTAATAAATAGAAGAAAAATATAATATCATAAATAATATGATAGAGCATTTTCATGGCGATTTATCAGAGGGCGCTAATTATGTCGCAGGATAATTTATACACATCAGGTTATTAATTTTTTAATGATTTTGTTATGAACATTATATTATATAATAGTATGAAGCATATAAAAATGGAAAACACGTGCAATTAATATTGTTTTCAACCATATCCGATAAGTTCAATCGTAATTTTATAATAATGTCTAATTAATTTATCACGTATGCATTTGTTGTTATATTTTTCCGAAAACTCACTTATTTTAAATCATTTGTTTACTATTATTATTAATAACTAGGTGAATAAATAAAGCAACGTGATAGTTTAAATAACTGTTTCCCAAACTTTAAACCTTTGAAAAGTGTTCAACCTGAAATCTTTAAGAATCCAAATCTCATCAACACTGACGTCAATGTCATTATATTATTATGGTTTTAAACATAACAGTTGCTAATAAATAAACCTCATTTTACAAATTTATAAACAAGTATTTCATCAATATTATAAAATATATTGCTACGAGAACATTTTTTACATGTAACTGTATTTTAATTCATAGTCAGTTTTTGTTTGTCTGAGAAGTTTAAGTTTATCAGTACTTATAATAGATTCAAATATATTCGACAATGGTAAAGAAATTTTGGTAAGCGAGTAACTTTTGGCTAATCTTCGAATATTAGGAGAAGGATTCAGAATTTAATTCTTTTCTTCAGTTTTTAAAACCTCTATAGCTGATATTTTTTTCTTTAAAACAATGATTAGTTGATCAGAGGCATGCCTTGCATCCGAAACTATAAATATATTCATTTTTATGTAGATTCAAGAACATATACACTCACAAACTGAACTACAAAAAACAACTTTATTTTTATTATACGTTATTTTCTGCTTCCTGAAACTATATGGAACCCGTTGTCAAGCTGATAAATTTCCGACTAACTCATTTCTCTGTAATAAATTTTAAGCCGATACTTAACAAGTTAACAGCATATAAATTTAGCATCTCTGTTATTCGTAAAACACTACAAAGTCGCTGCATCACGGACGACATTTATAACAATTAAATGCAAAACCGCAATAATATGAGAAATGTAATAAAATGCACTACTCGGGAGGTAAACAACAATTTAATTTATCAAATTATAAATGATTCAGATTCTTATGTGTTTTATACAACAGCACGGATTTTTAATCCGCGTCCCAAATACTTAATAAAATAACTAAATAATAATTAAATAAAAACGTTGCGCTTTATTTTTATTATGTCTGTGTAAAATATAATTTTCATTGAGTAAAGATTTTGATCAACTAACATCGCTATCAATTTTTTTAATACATATACAGGAAAATAGTTTAATGAATATATTTTAAACATTTTTATCAACAATAGACAATCGTGTACACAATACAAGTCAAAATACGTTTGTGATCGAATCCTATAACGTCGACAAGTATTGACGACTGTTCATGGAAAGTATAATGGGTTTTGTTTAATTAATACCCCAGTAATCAGCTCTAATAATTATAATAATTTCACTTCACGGATCACAATCTGTTTTATTACTCACTACCTCAAATAATATTGTATTACTACCTACAAAAGATAGATATTGTATTATTATCCATAGACTACCTTTCAATACCTTATCATTTTATAATATGTTAATTAATGTATTTTTTATAATTAATTATCGTTTACTAGCTGTCCTCGATGAAGCCAATTGAGTGACCATTAAATAAGAAGTCATTTTCTGCGGTTTTGCTAATCATTGATGCAAAGCTATTAGAAGGGTATGTGATATTGTTTTATTTAAATCGGACAAAAAATTAATGACGTCATGTCTGCATGACTTAGGTCATCATAACATTCAATTGCGCATCCAGTGAAGACACCACACTCGTATATTGGACGAGTTCTCAAGAAAGGAAAACAAGGATGCTACTTCTAACTAATATATCTGTTGAATTAATATTCTCTTCTTTATCTATGTCTACTCTTCTAATGGTCACTATTTTACGCCCCCAAAATCTTGAAAAAATATAGATTGCATTAATTATAGTGAAATTATTAGAGAATGTCTTTATAATGATTTTAACGCATATTGGATATGAAAACTACAAAAAAAAATAAGGCTCTAACTCTAACTCTAGCTATGGTTTCTTTATTTTATTGAGAAAAGACGGTGAAGCCTGTCTAATACTGCCATTGAACATGATCAACATATCTCGTCTTCCCAGTAACCGAGAGATTAGCGTCCGTGCTTTGATTTTGAAGATTGCAAGCTCATTTTACACAGCTCTGGATTTCTAAAAATCCAAAGATGTAGGACTGAATGCCAAAGAGGTTGAGCAATTGGTTGAGAATCAATTCTCATGAAAAAAGTCTGTCAAGACATGACTTTACATTGGGAATCTATAAACTTCATGGCTAGACTGTTTACACTGTATATATATCCACATGCTCCTGTTTAACAGCGGTAAAGATATCAGAATACATATAGCATAACATAATATATTTGTTGTGTCTCGTCTGGTGAATTATTTTGACGACTTGAAGTAAGATGTAAATATTTCAAATATTATAAAATGTAAAATCATTCTTGATTCCTGTAATAATATGTACATAATTATAACGTTTTTTGTAATTATTCAAATACCGTTATCATTAAATTTATTGGTAAAATAAAAAAATGGATTGCATTCAGTGTCGAGTAAAATTATCAATTCAATGTATCGTAACATGGATTTTTTTTTACTATCTAATGATAAGTGGCTCATCTGATGTAAGTATGCATCAGTAATTAAAAATAGCTGAATTTTCAATTAAATATATACTTTCTTATTCGTTCTTTTGTAAATATGCTGATTGCCGAATTAACAAATAAGGTTTTGACACATATACTTAATGCGTCCAATATAATATATTTTTTTTCCTTATAAGCTTTGCCTATTTTCACAGAAATAACACGGTATTTACATAATCATTCTGATACAACAACTCAAGAAGAGATTAGGTTTTCTCTAGTGCTTTTTCTTTGCTAAGCAATTCTTAATAATATCAAAGATTCTCATCAAAAGCACATTTAGAATTACTAATATGCGTTTTGTGCCTTTGCGTCATGTTTTTGTATTAAATATGAAACTACTCACAATTACGTTTTAAAATAATACGATATCAAAAATTGATATAAATAGTAATATTTATTGACATGATTTTGATAAATATAGATCAACAATTTAATCAAAAGTCATGCAGAGACCACAAATCACAAAAAAGCATAGATCCAAAGTGGTGGTGTTCAGAATTTGCGTATCGATTTCTTGAAACCGGTAGTAGTACCAAATGCTTAATTTGAATAGTATTCGATACTAATCATTATTTATGAGTACGTTTTTATAAAGTATGAGTACTTTTCAAAGTACCGGTCCAATTTAAAATATATGAATATTCGTGTAATTTAATAAAAAATAATGAGTACAAACTTACCCAATGATTGACACTGGGTACTTAAAAAAAGGACCAGCACGAGTACTCAAAAGAACCAGTTCCGCACATCTGAAATATTTTTTATGAATAATGCTGCCCTTCTTTGTATATTGATCCCCATAGAGGAGAACAATATTCGAAAGAGGGGATTTTGCTTTTCCTCTAAGCATTGAAAAATTTAAAGCAGGATTTTAAACTAACTTACACGAGGGAAAGGGAAAAAGTCTCGGTACACACCCTAGATAAAATAGCCATGAAACTGAAAACACCGATAGCGAGCTCCAAATAGTTTCAGTTAGGTAAGAGGTAGATTTTTTAAATGTTATTAATAATCTGTAGGATGGTATATATTGTACGTATGATTTCCATAGTTTCTATAATGTAAGTTCTAGACATCTTCCCTGTTTAAATTAATGTATAAATAAATCATATTTAGATAATTTGATATTTAATAATACTAATCTCTGATCACTCGAATACTGTGAATTTTTTTTTATGAATATGTTAGAATGATGTAAAAATATAAAATATTTAAACTGCGGATTTCGAACCATAATACTTTTCTCGTAATCAAGGTAATATGCATGGAAACACGAAAAAATGAATGCGGTTAAAAACAAGATGTTTGTTTACATGGTTATAAACGTTATCTATGATTCCGTTTTAATCTAGGCCAACTAAAAAATTATGAGTGATTGACGTTATACAACACTTCTTCATATTTTTTTCGTATTCTTGCTATAATTCATACGACTGATATTTTTAAAATGTTTTTCTGCTGTTTTTTATTCCGTAATGCAGAAATAACCTTCCCGTACAGAGGACAATGATTATGTTTTACGGAATTATTTCGGTTCTTGAAATACATATTCCACTAGACTAAGACGAGTCTAAATAGGTGGTGTTTTATAATTTTTTAGAGAATGATTTGTTTAACTCACTTGGTAAACTTTTTTTTAAACGTTTTTTTTACTTACTGCTACTTTCACAACATGTAGTCTACTATGTTTAAAAAAACACTTGTCACTATACTCGTACCTCATATTGTAAACAAATACCTTTTTGAATTGTAATGTTCTCACCATGCGAATTTAAAAATAATAATTAAAATATACCCAAAACAAGCAACACGTTAAATGTATATAAAATTTAAACTTATCGAATAAAAAATATGTAATATGTATATTGCAGTAAAAATAATTTGTTAATCAATTAAATATATATACTTTTAATCATTTGTACAAACCGATTGTAATATAATAATTAATTAGTTCAGTGTTCACTAATTTATCATATTTATTAATTATTTTAATAACGATAGTTGAGAATAATATATTATTATTAAATGAGTTAAAAAAAAAATATGTTTCACAGTGAAGAAAGCTTTTTAAATATTGTCATCCATCAAAAAAAATCGTAAAAATACAAAAAAATAAAAGCTTCCTAAAAAGTGTCTTTCAAAAGTCTGTCTGTTTGTCAAAAGCTTCTTTTTATAAAACGACCGAATCAAAATCACAGAAGTAAATCATTTACTGTGTAGTGGGAAAATAATTTCCGTGGAAATTTAATAAACACATGAAAATAACAAAGTATTTCAAAAGCATTAATGGAAACTTAAGCGCTGCAATCTTTTCTAAAAATCACATCCGTTTGTATGCTTCATAAGTATCTCATGAGTAAGATAATTTAGTATGCATAATTTTCCATGGAAACTCACAATATGTAGTATATACATCAAAATACCTACTAGTATGAATTTAATTATGGAAAATTTTAAATACGTCCATATGATTTATGGTCATAAATTGATTTTATGACGGTGAGGGTTTTTCAAATGATTTTTTACACATCTTATTATATCATCTAACCCCAACGCCTTCACTTTTTATTTCATACATATTTCTTAGAATACACATTTGCATGATTAAATATCTTGCCAAGGTTTTTAATGATAGGTATCAGTATTCAATTTAATCTTTTTTAATAATATATTTGTGATGAAATTACTTCGTGATTATTGTAAATATTACATTAATATTTAAAAACACATGCAATCGTGTAATTAGACTAATAAAATAAATATAATCAAAAAAAAAATCACCGAAGATTTGAAAATAAATAATTTATCGACTGTATTACATCTTATGTTTTATTTTCCGACATATTCCAGTTGTATATTTATCAATAACCGTCAAACTCGTACTGATCGAAAATATATCGTTTAAATATTATTGGGTATAAAAAACCAAAATTAACACTCATAAATATACAAAAATAAATTGAAAGTAAAACATTGACTCATAAATGCCAACCAGAGAGACATCTGAAAATCAGTTTTATCATATAGATAGTTCGGTTAAAAAGTAGTTTTCACATAATCGATATAAATATTTTTCATTCTCTTTTTAAATATTAAAAAATGAAGCTTTGATATTAAATTACTTAGAAGTAACAGAATGAATAATAACAAATGCGAAATACGAGAAAAAATGGCTATTAGGGCTTATTTGAAAAGGTACGATACATTGATGTCCAAGCAAATTCAAAGAATGCGATTTTTGCATTCAGTCAATATTAATTATCAGTTTGCTTGCACCCATTGTTAGTTATTAACTATTTACTCAAATAACAGTAGCAATAACTACATGTATTTTTTCAAATATAACCATAATACGATCACAAACTACATCAGTCACATTAAGCCTTGTGTTCAAAATAATATATTTTATATTTCATCTCTACATAAAAAAAAATCGTTTAGTTTCCTTAATTAAAAAATGAAGAAGATTCAATGGATTGCTTTTTGTTTTACCACTCGCAAGGTAGTTAGTGATACTCCGCAATTATTAAATGGCCATATATTTGCTAGTTTTATTTTATTGAACATGGTAAAAAAAATGTGACGCAAAAAAAATGCTTGTCATTTTTTTTACTTATGGGTCACTGAAAATATTTTAATCAGTGATAATAATAAGTAATAAGTAATATTGAATTTTTTTTAAAACTCATCAAAAACAAACATCATTTTGTTTATATTTCAACATGATGGAATTCAACCAATGATTGAAAGTAACAAATAAAAATTAAAATAATAAATTTAGCACGAAAACTTTTTTACATTTATCATCAAATCTCTGCTACGCGAATGTCTTTCATAGCTGTATCTACTCATCTCGGTCTTTTTCGTTGTGATTTCACGTAAACTATCATTAATTTAGGACATCCACTTCTTAAATATGGATGACTAAATTTATTCAACGTGCAACTTGTATGAAGCCGATCTTTTTCGTTATTCTAACATGAAGTGATTACCTCTTTGTTTTTTACTGCCTTTTGTCTAGCTGTAGTAATTTATTGGCAAAAAAAATGTTTCTTATACAAGTCATCAAAACATTTTCCACCTACAAAACACATGTCGTTTTGTTTATTTGCAAAGATAATAAAATGCGGAATAAAAAATGACCTTTACCTTAGTAATGAAAATTTAAATTATTGACAGATGATTAGCGGCAATAAAAACTGTTTTACATCTAAGTGCAAATAGTCCGACAAGAAAACAGCTGTTTTCCGATGACACAATAGTAAATATTACAAAAACAACAGGCTTAGCTATCAACTGGAATATAATGTATATTGGAAAACAATAAATTGTACAATATCTTCTTAATCTCATTAATCAATTGATAAGCACATGCATTCATGCTCCAAAATGCAGCTGCACAATGAATTAAAATTTTAAATGTGCGGGACTGAAGTGATTGGATAATTCTTCATAGAAAATCCAATCAATCAAAAACGTCTTCATATTTAGCTAAATCCATTTATTGATATTATCTACTCACACAATCCGTCAGCCAAAAAATCGAGAGAGCTGAAGAAAGGAATGTATATGTCGACATACATTCGTAATGAAATCAAACAAAAATTATAACACTAGATAGTAATAATCACGGTCGTATCTTTAAAAACCGAATATACAGGAGGTGAATTTAGCTTATGAAAACGGGCCACATAAAATAGCAAAGAGTTACGACAGCCAGATTTGAGTTTCAAATATTAAATCTTATCTAAAGATGACGGATTATACTATAATACTAGAAAATATTGTAAAATAAAAGATCTTTGTTGATCCAACTTAGATTTGCGGTAAAATATTAAATTCATTTAAATATCGTCTAATTGGAACTATCTTCGCCAACTTCTTATATTAAATTTCTAATCGTTGTTTTGACGTGACCAAACATATCAACTAACTACAGATTACACGTTCCTATTATTAAGTTGACATATTTTACGAGGAAATCTATATTTTTACGATTGTGTTTGCTCAAGTTGTAAGCATAAATTTTTATATAAATCAACTTCATTTTAATAATATTTCGAAGCACTTAACACTTTACTAGAAGCCTATGCAACTATATTAAATTTATTGACGCGATAATATTGTAACAATTTTAATTTCTTGAAGACCATCTTAAAACGGGTAAGACGTGTTAAAAATGATTTGTTTTGATGAGCGCAAAGTAAAAAGGACTCAAGGAATTTGAGACAAAAAGTCCTACTGCCAGATTGAAACGTCATATGATAATGGTGTGGTTATTAATTGTTATTTGGACTATACCCTTCATATTCTAAGAACCAATTTTTATTAAAAAAAAAAAACTGTAAACTCATATATATTGTATTCATATTAATTTTAAAGAATATTCATTATGTTATATGAATAAACACATTAAAATAAATAAAGAGTTATTCATGCTACGAAATTGAGATCTACGGCGTAGATCTTATGACGCAGTAAGCAATACGTCAAACTTGAAAACGCGTCACGGTCAGGGTTACAAGTCCGACGAGGCGCACGCCACACTACCGTGGGAAATGGCTAACAATCATTTCTCGAAGCCCCTCAGGGAAATACCCTGAACCGACACTTAAATAATATGTATCTAATACAATTACGAGTATAATCATGTCCGGTATTGCTTCAGATGTAACACAATATAATAAAACAAGGTGACAATTACGGTTGTTACTTATAATTATCAATTTACTGCCAGGGTTACTTATGTTTAATTAACTGCTACAGATTTTAACTCTGTATTAATCGATTACAACTTAATATTAAATATGAATTAATGATAGTCAAAACTAGTTCTGGAACAAAACACTACTTATAAAAAAGTTGACTTACTAGATATTTTCATACGGCTTTTCTTACGGCATACTTACAATAAAAATGTAAATTATAAACTAAGAATATGACCAAATACTTTAATAGAAAAATTTGTTTCTCTAGATTTTTATATATACTGATAGATAAAACAATTTTATTTCGTAATATTTATTAATAATCATGGGCATCAAAAGATAACCTTCCACTTTTTGCTAGATGTGTTCATTATTAAGATTGTTTTTTTATTTTTTATGTTTTTATTAATATTTATAAATCAGAAAAACCATGTTTTAATGTGGCTTTACATTAATCAAATATGACAATTTGAGGACAAAGGTGAAAAAGCCAACATTTTTGCGATTTACATCTACTTTTATTGATATTTTAACTTACTTTGTTCAAATATTAAAAGCAGATATATTTATAAATCAGTGTATATTTAATTATTCCAGCAGGTGTTATATATATAAATAATCAAAAGGAAAATGGGAAAAAAAATAACCAGCATTATAAAAAATACAACTTGTGAAAATTCGTATGTTAATTATTCATCATATTTTTGTCAAATGTTCTGGTAACATTTAGTTTATTGCAGCTCGTATTTTTCAATATTAGCAGTTATCTTAATAATAAAAACCACGCGAAAAAATAATGATGATGAGTTTCTCGTGTATTTTGACATTCACACATTATATTATTGACATTTTAAAAATACTCCCGGGCTTTGAAGTTCATTCGAGCTTTAAGTTTCATGTGACACATTTTTTTTTGACACAATTTACTTATTGTAGAATTTAAATTTTTTACTAATATTTTTTAATGTAGAGTAAAATCGATAAAATTAATATTATCGTCCATGTTTTACTATCATAAAACGAATTGAGATTTGTGTTTCTCTCTCTCTCTTTCCTTTCCTTTCTTATGTATACGTTATAATGTACGTATTCGAAGCAACATGACTGCATCCAAATTAATATTAAGATGAAAAAAATCAATCTCATTGCATGCCTTTGATAATTGTTTTATTGTTTGCATTTGCGATAATACGCATATAATATAATTAGTTCAATGTAACTAATTATTAAGTATACCGGGATGCAAATATGTTTATAATTAACAATTATCTTGTTAACATACTTTATACATAAAAACAATAAACGAACTATACAAATTATCTTTTTTAAGCGGTGTCTGGCAAGCATAGCGAGCGGAATTTATCTACAATTATTATTTATACACATGTATGTTTACACATTTAAATTGTAAAAGATTACAAACGTTAATGCAAACTTAAAGTAAAACACAGTAGACAAAATATTTTCGTTATATTGTAAGACGCATAATAAATTATCAACTGGCGAGAATCTGATAATTGTAGAATTTTCAAAATCTAAAGAATGGATGATTTAAGTAATTGACTGACAACTAACTCTCGAGAAAAATCTGTCAGTAATATCACTTGACAGTGCGGAAATCTGTGAACACCATTTCTGGAGAGGGCTATTTTCACAACGTTATACTATAGATATTCTCCACTTCCGGGGCGGACGTGATAAAAAAAGTGCAACCTAAATATGAGTTGCCAATAGCTATTGCGGTAGTCATGGTTCAAAGATATTAAAGTATCTATTGATTGTTTTAAAACCCTAAGGGTTCGGTAATTGATTATGTTTAAGGATGTAGGCATATTGCTATCATTGAATAGTGTTACGTAAGACTTGTTTGCTTCTTCACCGTCATTAGATAATGAGATAATAAGTGATTGCATTTAATTGATTTGATGATATTGACAAGAAACATCTGGTAAAGTTGTTTTACATAGTAGTTGTAATTATTGTATATTGCTTTTACGGTTTTTTAAAAAGAGACTAATTAATATGAGAACATCTATCATTTATTGCAAATAAATAATACAATAGATATATATTTTCATCAAATATTGATTAAATAACGGATTTCAGAAAATCAGTATGCTAAATTTTTAAAAAATGCAGTAACTATTACATAATATAAAAAAAATGTATATCTATCACATATTATTTGGCAACCTTTTAAATTGTATTATGGTACAAATTATTTTGCAATAAATATTAAAAGAAAATTGGTGACTGCCAAGATTTATGTTGGACAATTCTGATTAATTATTTCAATTAAATAAACTGAAAAAACTAGTAATTTAGATAAAATATTATTCAAAAAAAGAATCGAGATATTACGTTCGATATTTAAATCATCTTTTTTTATATTTGGTAAACTCCTATTCGTGTAAAACATAATACTTGATTTAGTGAATAAATTTATTCAAATTGTGTTTTTTTATATCAACCATAACTACGAAAACGTCATTTTAGTATGTACTACAGTTATTACATAGATACCAATATGTCGGAATGTATTATGTTATTGATCGAATTTAATCATTTATTATTTATGATTACTAATTATAACCGTAAGATGACTTCTTCTGATTTGAAATAAATGAAAAAAAGATACATTTAATTGAATTTACTTAATCAACTTTATATGTCGATAGTCCTCAGAAACTTGAGTCATTGCTTTAAAAAAAAAAAAATCCACAGAAGATTCCATTGTACTTGAGTATTAACTGCGAGGGTTAGAATTTTACGTATTGCGTATACTAAATTGATGTTAAACATTATAATTAAATGGTCTAACTGTTTGTAATCCTAATTCATAATTTATAGCACTGTACCATTCTGGATAATATGAGTTATGAAACTAGAGCCTTCAATTATCACTTATTGTTACTATTAAATAATAAATCTCAAAATTATTTGTCGCGTGCATGCTTCTACATGAGTCGGTATTATTCCTTAGTTTTTCCATTTGAAATACTCAGGATGTATGCACATGGGCGTTCTATTATAATACACTAGGGCCAACGCTATGAAAAAAGTGACAGCGGCAGAGCGTCGGCAACAGAGATGCTAAATAGCTATAAATAAATAAGCGAGCAAGTGACCAAATTTTTTAACGACAACGTGTTGTCGCGGTGTCGAACATGCTCACTCACATATTTATTGCTATTTTGCATCTCTGTTGCCGACGCTCTGCTATCGTAGCTCCGGCCTAACAAATAAATTAAACCTTCTCTGATATATTTCGCCATTACTATTACTTACTAGCATGTCAAAATTCAAAATTCCTGTTGAAAATAACTAAACAAAACTATTAGTGCAGTTTTAATTTCAGAACATCATCAGACAAATACAATTTATGTTTTAATTTATTCAGTCAGTCACTTCTCGTGGATTATCGTTAATTTGTTCGGACTCATTATAATACATGTGCAAAAAGCGAAAACTACTCTTTATGAAGGTCAAAAGCGTTCAGGAAATGTAAACCTTTTTCATAATAATTATTTACGGCAAATTCTTCAATTTATTTAATATGGAAATATTTACTTTGTATTCATGTAATACATTTTATGATTCATACGATCATTTTATTCAACTGTTTGTTTTATATTCAACTCTTTAAGCTCGTGATAAACGATATACTATTAAAAAACTAGTTAACGAATAGAATGACGTTGATTGAATTGAGTGCTCGAACCATCAGGATCTCTCAACACTTCTCAGTGGGATGACGCTCACAATTTTGTACATAGAAAATTCACATTTTTTAATACACAATTACTAGAACCATGAGATAATTTGTCTTCCAATAATAGCATAATATGAGAAATGAAATTTATATCGTTATGATAATTTATATCGAGGAATATTTAATTATTTGTATGGTTAAAGATTGAAATTTACATATTTTATATATCAGTTATCTTAAAAAGGAAAACAAAGAAAATTTGTATATTAATGTAAAATACAATAATAAAATAAGTGAGTTTATCTCTCTTGTAAACTTGAATGATTCAAATCGTTTTCTCAAATAGACGTTTTATTTAAATGATATATGCATCTCGTATACGGTATGACTGAAATATTTCATAAAGTACGCAATTTATAATGCTATGCTAATGCGTTGTATTGTCTTGTTGGTACATATTAATAATTCATGTAAATAGTCAGCGTAAGTTTTACATTGGCAACTATTATTAGATATATGCCTATTTTAATTTTATTTTCTTCTCTCTGGAAGTGTACACTGTTTTTTTGAGCAGTTCCTCTGTGAAGCACACTTCACAATATCAGGATAAAAGTCATCCACCTTGACATATTCGCGTGAGACGTCTTCGTTGCTCGATATGACCTTTTTGGCTCGTTTTTTTTATGAAACTTTCATCATTACTTACATTATAAGTTAAAAAGGCAACAAATCTTGTCCATGTACAAAGTGCTTTCGTAATAATTGTTATTAGTGTCTTATACCGTGAGAGCTGGATTTTTTTAATCACGTGGAAAGTTGTCAATCGACTGTTATTATCCCAATCAGCCAGTACCAAACAAACCACATTATATGAAATTACTTCCAACTACTCTTATGAATTCTGATAATATATATATATATACAACGTTCACTCCCAAAGTGGAGCATATGGATGTCCTCAATGTTAAAACGTCACGATAGATTATTTTTTACGAGAATTGTTTGTCATACAATTGCTCATCCCAAAGGGCATCGAGTCCTACATTTTTGTTTTTTTTAAATTTGACTGATGGTGATTCAAACCCGTATTTTCCGGATTGCTAGGCGCGCATGCTAGCAACTACGTTACCAGGGAGACATAATAATTACACATACTGCCATACCGTATCTCTCAAGTTTATATTATATATATAACTTTAGTTTCGCAGCCGGTTATTGTTATCAAAATTTATAGGCACCATATTGATCACAATAAGCGACTTTTATATTGATAATATTACAAATTACTATTCTCTGCTAATTAATCAATATCAATCATTTTCTAAAATGATCTCCCTAAATTTAAGTCTCGTAATCAATATGCCAATAAGTCTATTTATGGCATAGATTCCCAATATTTTTTGGTCCACCGCTCGGTTCAAAGAGGAAATATTACTCACCGTCTATTTATCGTGAATTTTTATTTCCACCACGTGCGACATTATAGAGAGTGAAAATTCAAAATGAAACGCGGGAATCCAAATAGGGTCGCATAATTTAACTATCAATTTCTTCTACCAAGGCTCTTCAAATGTTTCTGAAGCCGCTACCGCCTACTTTGAGAATCTATGACTTAGAAGGATATAATAGATGTTTGACGGGCTTAGTAATTAGGCTATAACCAATTCCAATATAAAAATTCGCAATTAAAATCAATAAATTATTATGTAGATATTTCACATTCGGAGCGTATATATGCAAAAGGTTAAAAAAGCATGTTAATTAACAATATGTGAAGCAGAAAAAAGTCACGAGATCAACTTCCATTAATTAATAAGATATGAATATGCTCTATATTACTGATTCCCAAACACCATAAATATTGAAACTACCATAGTAATTTAAATTACTTACCAAACCACTCACTCGTGTACACATAATATTTTAGCAATATAAAAAAAATTTGATAAAATACAAAAAACTCTAAATAATTAGTGAATACAAAATTATTTAAAAATACTAATTTAGCAGTTACAGTATTTTAGCACAGCACAGCTATTAACTGTGTAACTTAATTTATCTTAATTGACTATGTTTATTTACAACCCACCAAACATTGCATCGCGAACTACCAAGAGATCAAGAATGACGGACCAATGACCACTGCTTTACAGGATTTTGAAAGAATATCGTAAACATCATACCTGAACATAAAAGTTTATTTATATGAAAGCTTATTAACGGGAATATTTAATATTACCAAAGTTTAATAAAAGTTTATTGAAATAAACTATTTAAATTATGCTTCTAATTCGTGAGATTAAATATATTGTAAATTTTTTACATCACGTTACGCAAGTTACTAATTTTGTGGTTTAACTATAATATAATAATGCGAGGGAGTGCCGATGGCATTAATGTCTGAACTGGTTCATTTAGAAATGAAAATAAAAGTGGTTTGGATTGAGTTCGTGCACTAAACGACCACCTGGTCAAGGTAAAAGAAATGTTGCAAGCGAACCTCAGTGATCTCTGGCGATTCGATCGTAAATTTGACGTATAAATTAAGCCGCATTTAAATTGTTTTGAAATTTCATTTTTTTTTTTGACACTGCTTAGCGAGATTATTAAAGTTCGACCACCTTTGGTTTTTTGTCGTTACATAATATGCTAATGCTATATATCATAATCCGCTGCGAATTCACTTTATACCCAGAGAATAATATTTATATAAAAAAATATTAAGAATAACCCTAGAAATTTTTGGGATAATATCGATGGGTTAATGCACAAATTATGTAGGTCTATTTTTGATTGAAATTGGTTTAAAATTCACAAAACTCTCATCTACATTATAACTTTATACTAGTGGTTCCCAAAAAATTTCAAGCCAAGGCGCTTTTTTTAAATTAAGATTTCCCCGCGACGCCCTACTTTATTTTTAGCTCTCGCCCTATCTTAAGATTTACACTCTCGTACTTAGTAGATTACATAAAGTGAATTCGGAATTTGCCTTAATTTTTTTCTAAATTAAAAAACTCTTTTAGCTCCCGCGTTATCTAACAATTTTTTTTAAAAAATTCGCGGCACCCCTATAATGACGCTACGGCACCCCAGAGTACTGCGCCACACAATTTAGGAATCCCTGCTCTATCCTGTAAAAATATTGAGAGTACAAACAGGGTATATGAGAAAATATTATCTCACTTAATTCTCATCTTCAGAATAATCAGGCACTTCAAAAAATACAAGATGATTTTGCCAAAGCATATATGGATTTTTTTGACTAATCTATAAATATATACACCGTATAGTACAATATTCGTTATCTCTGTGGTTAATTAGCAAGCAAGTGTGCAATTTAAAATAGAAGATTGCGAGTTAAAATCCAGCTGTTACATATGGATTTAAAAGAAATCACAAATGCATGACTGCATTCTTGGTGGATTAAGCGATTGGTCGATATGAATTACTTATGAAAATAAAAGAACATTGAAAAAAAATGGGATTGGTGAGTTTTTCCTTGAGGACCACAATATATTATTATATTAAATTTGCATCAAAGTACAGATGGACGAATAACTCGATGAGCTTCTTCCGATCTCAGTTATTTTTATTTTGTTTTAGGATTCATATCATCGGAGACAATTAGTCAATCCAACAGCTATTTAGCTAAACCCGTTATTAGCCGTTGTATAATATATGACTATGTTTGGTGGATATACCGAATACAAAAGACATAGAAAAATATGAGAAGATTGAAAAGTGATAGAATTTCCCGGAGACGTCACATAACATTCATATGATTCATTTGAAATTGTGTGTGGTAAAGAAGAAATAATTGATAACTTAAATCAGGCTGCGTTTAGGAAAAGCTTTAAAAATATTTTGTAATAATTATATGGTCGAAGATAATTTTTTAACGTTACGATAATATAAAATTTTATTGCGTGTGTGCAAATGCAGCGATGCTCGCTTACGATTCAAAATAACCCGAAGTAGTAAAATATTGCCTCATATTCTTAAGTTTGGATGGTATGTGTAATTCGTTTAGTGCAAATTTAATACAGGTAATTTAGTTTGTGATATAATGAGTGAATTTTATTACGTATATAATTAGTTCTATAGTATATTCGATGAAAACATGTTTTATATTATATTATTAAAGTATGCAATAATTTTACAATTGATGTAACAATCAATTATCAAAAATGCGTTTCAAATAAAATTTATGACACGTTTTTATATTGGAGGTTAACTATTTGAATTTTGTTTCTGATGATAGCTAGAAATGCTAATGATCGTTTGGCGTCTAGTTTTTTTTAAATGTCACTCACAAAAAATAATATTAGTAAAACTAGCTAGTACATTTAAAAACAAAAACATGTCTTTTATAAAAATTAAGTAATTATGGTATAATTTCTCCTCATGATTTTGAACAGTATCATTGTAGCCGAAGGAAAAAAAATATACAATTTCCTTTAAGAATGTAGAGAATATAGATAGATATTTACAATATACGAATTGTTTTAGCAGATTGTTCGCTTAAATTATATACAGTAGATATTTTTGTTGATCATTGTCAAAAACTTTTTGATAATCAACGGTCATTCTTATAGTATGGCAGTATAAACATATAGAGAAAATAAACTTATCGAGCAGTCTTTTTTTATTTTTACTATTTCCATTTCAATATAAATCGAGCATATGGACATTGACAATGCAAAGATATTTGTGTTTATTAAGTATTACAAACAGTGCCGCGTCGTGGATTGGAGGTACCATTGCGCAGATTTTTTTGAACCACCTATTTATCTATATCTAATATTTATATAGTTTATTTGTTTTCATTATCCATAATTAATTTTATTTTCCTTACAAAAAGGCGCCCATCATATTTAAGCGCCTTTGTGCGGTTCAAAATATTGACATTAAATCAATGCGGCCCTAATTACAGATAGATATTAATATATAGATTAACAGGTTTCAAAAATGTATATTACTAAATTCTATAAACGCTACGCTGAATGCCTGATGAGCTGAGAAATTGACTGATAAAAATATCTAGCGATTTTTTTTGCGACGACGCTTAATAATCATTACCCATAAACGTTGTATAACGAAATCTATCAAGTAATTAGAATCTGCCATAATTGGGAATCTAATAAAGCTACAGAAATAGTCGCGTAAAGTCAGCACTTGAAGACTCACTTTGGTGGTCAGTGAAAGCCAAAAAATCAAATAAACTTAATTAATTTTTATAGAATAGTGTCTTTACAACATTTTCTAAGCTTTATAACAACTACCAACTCAATTCAATGAATATTACAGAAATTAATTCGAAGATTTACTCATTAGAGTATTCAGTTAAATTTATGAAATACATGACTTAAACTCGATCTTATTTTTAGACTATAAAAAAAATAGTTCAATTTTGATCCACATATAGAAACATAATGTTATAAATGTTGTTAAATAATAAATAAATGTTGCCTATTAGGTTGAGTAATTGTCTGACAAACAATTCTCGTAAAAAATAATCT
>JAGVSQ010005045.1:0-18319 GCA_022683975.1 Rhyacophila evoluta | reverse complement strand
TATACGCCCGCATAACGGGTGTGGAGACGTGGCGGGTGGTGGAGGGGGAAGCAAGTATTCTTATATATTTAGATGAGATGGTTTTTTTTTATAATCACAATGTAAACAACTTAATACGTGTTCTATCAAAAGTATGTATACTCTAAATGTTAAATTTGTATGTAAATTTAGCGTTGAAGTTTGCGTTTGTGAAATTTGCGAACAGGAAGAATAACTTCCACCTCATCAATTCTACTGTTTTTTCATAAATAAATTATTCAATTAATATCAGTTTGGGTAAATAAAATACCGGTTTTAGTCTCCGCGTACTTTAAGGATGTGTATTTAATATTTTTAGATTGGCCCAAAATAATTTTATAAACCTTTTTGTGACTCCTGTAATCTTCTGTTGCCTCTCTATATTCGATATATTATAGAATTCGATTCATACTACTGTATGCATTTTTATTCTTAGCCTGCGTTATAGACTATTTATTAAGCCATGTCTAATGCATATAAATTTCCAATGTTGAGATTTTTATCGCAGAGCACTGCTGTCATAGAGACTTAGTCGATCATTCTATTAGGCACCCAGTATTATATTTTTAATTTTGTTTTCGTTACTATTGCTCATAATCTTAGTAATTAGACCACCGAAGTTATCATCTAAATTAATATAGTATATTAATGAATTACTATATTATATTATATATTATTTGATGAAAATTTAACTCGAAAAGACTCAAAGAAGACTCTATACTATAGTTAATTTAGTCGATACATATTTGATGTGACAACATACAGTATTCAAATATCTAAAATAATATGTTTTGCTGTATACTTCTGTACACCAATCATAACCATGAGAAGGTGCTTCTAGGATAATTTTATAACTTTGAAAACTAATCAACACGCTTATTACGCCATCGTATACGCTTACACAAAGTGTACGTATGTACGTGTCACTGCTTACGTATTAAATGTGTTTCACGATTTGAACAAGATTTCGTTTACCATTCGATTGCCACACGCGACGAATTTTAGTAATTTTAATAATTGTAATATACGCATTGTATATTAATGCAGCGGCTTCCAACCTAAGAGGCGCGGAGAGATGGCCATATTAATACATATATTAAACAAATAAAAGGTGTAGAGGCGTGGATTTTTTTTGGGAGGCGTAGTAGAAAAAATGATTGGATACCGCTGTATTAATGTGCAGTGTACTCTCGATTATCCAGACGCAGCTTATCCAGTGGATTATCTTTGCTAAATGTTGAAATAATATTTAATGTAAAAAATTGAATAATATGGATTTTTTGCTGTTTAAAAATATTCTTATTTACCCTTAAGTGTATACATGAATGTTTGCGAAAGTATCTAAACAGTAAATTTACCACAGATAAGAAAGCTTTACCACGAAGAAAGAATTTTATTCCTGTGAGACGTAAAAAAATAATTCTGGAAGGCTTATAAAAACCATAAAACTTAGAAAGACATTTTTAAATTGGAGGAACTTAGATTGGCCAGGCCACAACAGGACATTAGTGGCCACTATTGAAGACAATAAATATTTCTTCGGTAATGAGATTAATTATTTATACTTCATTTATTTACCATAGTTAATATCAAATAATTATTAAAAATTAAATTAAAACAAAAAAATATATATTTGAAGGGCTTTTCAATGCCTTAGTTCGTCATCGATGTTAACTAAGCAAACAATACAAATTAGGCATGTAAGAATTAATTCGCCCACAGATAAACAGGAAACCAGATTAGTTAGTTCAAACAGGATGTATGCATCATCCATCTAGATGAGATGTAAAACATTAAGATTTTTTGTTCACCAATTTATCAGTGTTCGCAAAAAAATCTTAACTTTATCGATAGAGGATGTGCCTTTAATATCGATACATTTTTTACAAGATTATAACTGTTAATGATTAAAATTTTATATAAATCTACACTTGCGTAATCTCATAACAGTAAACATGATCAAAATAATTTATCGCAATTTGTTTTAAATACAGTTATTGGTCGCCTACAATTAGATTTATTCCTTCTATAGAGCATTCGGATGAATTATTTTTTTTATAATGAAATAAAATCGAAATATTGATGTCACGACTTCTTGTGTTAATATTTACCCACAAAATTTCGTCAACAGAATGTCTCTATATTTTTCTTTCTACCCTTATCTATCTTTATTTCATTTATATGTTTTTACAAATATTTACATGTGCAAAACTACGACGATATATCCTGGCTTGGCCACGAGTTGTAAGATCTGGAAGAACGGTGACTGGTGACAGAGATTTTTGGAGGCGCCAAGAAGATGATGAATATTTATAAATTTAAAGTATATCTGTATGTGATTGTAAACAGATTTTTCCATTATATTTCCGAACATAACAATGAAGTTTTTACAAAAATTCATAATGACTAATCAAATGAGAGAAGTTTTTTTTCGGAGTGAAACTTTGATAGTGTTATATACTCGTGTGTACGTTTTTAGTTGTAATTTAGGCATACGTGTGTATTATATAGGATAGATGGTTGTCCGATTTGTAATATATTTGCAGATTATTGTCTTTAATACAACGTAGTTATAATTTTCTAATAAAATTGCTGTTAAATGCAAAATTTGCTATCTTAGTTAATAAATTATGAAAGAGTACGTTTCGTAATATATTATATATTACATGAAGTAAAATGTGGAGACTATAAAAAAACTTTCATTGAAAAAGTCAGTTGAAATTTAAGTCTGAATAAACATTTTAATAGGCTCAATCTTCGAGTGTCAGAGAGATTACACTGCCAAACAATGGAATTGCTATCTTCATTTTCCTTTCCACATTTAAATACTGGATTTTCAATAATCCCTACACGTGTCAAAGATTTTGCCGCGTTGTAGTAGTCTGCTCTACAACGGTTAGTAGTGACGATAAAATCACATGGGAGTCTTTTGCAAGTGTACCGCGGTGTGTTTGGTTCTTTGTAAAAAAATGAAAAATAGTTTATGCCTATCAAGAGGCCACAATTTTAAAGTTTACTCCAATAGGCTTCATAAGATTTTGTATAGTTTTATATTAAAATATTTTACCTATTATATTTAACGATGGTACATTATCAAATATGCATTTAAAATAAGAAGGCTTATCAAAATACTATAATAATTTTGGAAAACAGTGTGGATATAAATGTATGATGGGAAAACTCATATTTCATAAATTATTAAATAACAGAAAAAATGTGTTCGTAAACCTATCTATAGAATCAAAATAACATTAAATAAATAATAACATATATAATATTATAAGAATGAAGATTATGTTTATAAATTCTACGAAGATGCGGCGCTCGTACAATGTGGTCGTGTGTTATAATTTATAATGTAAATCGATAATTTGAGGTCCGTAATGTAAAATTAAGCCGAGCTTGGTGAGACTAATAACTGCCAATAGATGGCGCATTGGCCACCGTGACCGCCACACGTGTAGGGCTGTCTCCGCCTTAAGAATAAATCGAACGTGGCACTGATTTCAGTAATTTTAGAAACGTTCAGTAAATTAATTTACAAAATTAATACATTGTAATATTTTAACTTCAAGAGCATAGAAGTATTTGATTTTAAACTTTTGGTTGAGAAATTGATTGTTGGACATGAAAAATTAGGTATCTACATAATCTGACGATGTATATGCTTGAAATTCAGAAAGGGTATAGTTAATACAATATACTATTGATTTATTCAAATTTATACCTCTGTTGTCTCAATTTACTTCATAAAATCAAGACTTGGTAACAATGTAGTAAATGAAATGACTGCCGACAAACTTACGCATCCTTAGAATTTTAATTAAATTACTATGAATCATTGAGTAAATAATGGTAACTTAATTCTACAAAATATCACTTCATTGTGTCTAATATCTAATTTGTCTCCCCGGTATCGTAGTTGGTAACGTGCGCGCCTAGCGATCTGGAGAATGCTGGTTTGATTCCCCATCTGTCGAATTTTAAAAATCCGAAAATACAATACTGAACCCCCATTGGGTTGAGTAATTGTCTGACAAACGATTCTCGTGAAAACTAATCTGTCAAGACTTCTTCACATTGCGGAGATCCATATACTCCTCTTTCGGAGTGGATATCTTCAACCTGTCAAGACCCATATGCTCTACGTCAGGAGTGAATATGGTATATATATATATCTGCCAGCTAAACTGATTTTAAAACAGTTGTAATTATAGTCAAATGTACCAGAAAGATTGGTTGATAGCGTGCATATAAAACTGATTAATATAATGCAACGAGTAGTGGACCTGTTTATTTTGAAGTGTTAATGTTGAAGTATGCGATTTTACATTTATGATACAATAGCTTTGGTGACTTGTCGTGCTTTCCATATTATGTACCAATTCAAAAACGACTATATTTACTGTTTAGTTAAAGTTGTGGATGCATGTGTTGGGTGTGTGATAACAGCTACCTTGTTTTAAGTGCCCCGATTGATAAGGTAGTTGTGCTATTATTAAGAATACTTTGAAGAGCGCTGATACATTTTACCGAAAAACCTTTACTATTGGACTTAATTTTCTATTATATTGATTTAATACCTCGTTATCATGTTCTTAATCCAATATAAGGCAGATAACAAATGGATTAAAACGATGGCTGTAAACCAATACTCTTACTGTCTTCTAACAGACATCCCAAATGTTTTTTCTTGGAGTGAAGGCAGTATGACATTGCTATTTTCGAAATAAAATCACACTTAGTTCATACAAATATTATAAATAAGTTCCACGAACCACTTTGAAAGAATATTGCAGAAGTATTATAAAACTGTATTATTATAGTAATATAAGATATTTTAAATTATAGATTCATCCCTTGAATGTGCATTATATTATTGTAAGCTAGTCGCGAAGGCTTTAAAATATATTAATTATCGTGAAGCCTTACCGCGGTCAAAATAGCAAAGTAATGAACCATTTCCGGTGAAGCGAGATCAGAAGGTTTCTTTTTGTATTGTGCCGACCGCCTATTAGAAATGCAGCCTTCGGTATATACTATTCTTATGTATTCAATATATTATACCATAACGTGTTTTCACTCTTAGTTGATACTTATTGATGCACATAGAATCTACACCAAAAATCATTTATAATAATTATATAATATGTGATAATATTATCCATATCGAAAATTGAAATAATGGATTTTTATGCCATTTTCATTTTGAATCGAGACTCACTTTCTCAATTAATAATATGTAACTATATTATCTCCGAATGAGAAGTGTGTATATGATGTCTCTTTGGTATGGAAACTGATTATTAAAGATCATATTCATGAGAAATGAATTGGATGAAGTCAACGAATTGCTTAAACATTTTAATCGAAGTAATCTAATTTACTTGAAACTAATATTACCAGAAAAAGTGCAGACTAAAAATTTGCAGGATTTTTTTCATGAATTTATAAAAATACTTTATTCTATCTACCCAATCTGTGGAAAGTTCATCTTGAAATATTGTCAATACTTCATGATACGTTATTTTATATTCGTCACGCCATGTTATATGCTCAGAAAATGAGTCATCGAGAACTACAATGTATATATTTTGCTATTATATATTTAAATAAAATACAGACCGGTTTGAAAAAGTTCTAAATTCTTCCAAAAAACAGTGAGCTAATCTGAGACGACAACACGTGGAAAAAATATAATGTTGAGCTCTAAAGATTTTTCGAAGATAAAAGTGCAGCCAAGTTATGTCAAATTTAGTCATATAGATGGTATGCTTGTACAGGAATTAACAAAGAAAGCGAAGGACATGAATAAACGGGGCAAGATTTCACGGAATCTGATGAATTTGTCGACGATTTTCGTTAGCTCAGATTATCGTATTAGGAAATAGCTTCACTGAATATGGATGTATAGACTTATGCCCAACCAATTGAGCTGGTTATCATAATAATAATAGTGATGTCTCCAAGTTGATGAAATAGTAATGTGCTGGAGATATGTTACCAAAGTTTTAATACATAATACAAGATAATGGAGTAAATTAATTAAAATCCACGCAAGCACCTGCTCAATTACAGCGTTTAAAGTTTCGAAACCATAGCAAAGTGTTGAGATCTTGTATAAGTAATCGGCTTAAAGCCTTTATGATAGTATAATAAATAAAGTCTTCAGCAATATTTTGATAAATGTAATGAACGGGTAGATATCCGCCAACTTCGTAAAGCGAGGAAATCGATCTGCGACTTAGTGATTACTGAACTGGTTTCCGCCCGTGATATATTTTGAGAAATGTTAAATAATATAAACGCTGCGCGTGTTTTATGATTCAATAAATATTAATCGATGTTATATCAATTAGTCTTAGTCTTGTATACTTCATTAATGATATATTATTAAATAGAAATACGCCCATCACTATACAAGAGTTTTGATGTAAGAAAAAGTCCATGGGAAATATTTTTGGAAACATAAATTTAGGAACATTCACTGAAGAAGACTTGAATCAGTTTTATTAGAATTTGTCTTTGAAGAATTGTCTAAACATAACGGGTCTAGATTATTAACTAGCTAAATACTACGCAACAATACATCGTTGATATTGAGAACAGCAAGAAATGCTAAGAAGTTCGTTTAGTGTTTTATTTCAAAACTCTTGCACGATGAATAACATATGTAGCATATTTTAAAATACTACAGTGATTTTTATTTTATAATAAACATATGACTAATATTTATCGATATTTCTATTGCCCAAATGTCTTTAAAATTATTGCTATACAGATCAATCATCTTTATAATGAATACCAAAGTGACGAACTTTTTAGTATAATGTATATTTTTTGCTGTTTCGAGTAAACGTTCATACAAAATGCAATAAAGCTCTTCCTATATTCAGTATAACGAAACAAAAATGATAGTTTCTGGTGTATCGTTATAACAGAATCTCACATGTATACATTTAAATTAGAACACAAGATACAAGAAAACTAGTCGTTTGCCCATAATGGTATACGATGCCGTTTTTAATGGCGGTGCAGTCCATGAATGCTTAAAAAATTGGCTATGTTTTTAAAAATTATGGCAAAATATAAAATATTTTATATTCAATTTTGATTAAAATAACATTGCATTATTTTTAAACATGCTACCATTGTTATCAAATTGTCTGTCTGTGAAATTACAAAAAAAGTAGATGAAAAGTTCGTTTATAGCTTTTTTTGAAGGCATTGCGAGTAACGATATATCATTGTCTAGCATCAAAAGGATTAAAATGTCGTTGATTTATTTTGAGCTTTAAATGTAGAACAAATTTTGGTGGCGGCAAACTTTGATCTAAATTTAAAACTCAAAACAGTAAAAAGTTTCAAATGAAGACAAGCCTTCGGGATATTTAGAAGTCAGTATAATTATTAGGAAAAAGCTTAAGGCTGTTACATTGTTAAAAAGGGTTCCATGACTGACCGCAAAAATGTGGCATAATTATTGGTTATAGAGATTCAAATAATATTTTAAAAGTTTTAAATATTTTTTAGCCTAGCATAGTTGATTTCAGCTAAGAAAAAAATCATACATTGTTGTTATTAGCTATATGATTATACTATTATGTAAATTTTATAGCTCATTACAAGAAAATTTCGATTATACAAGGCGCTATGAAAAAGCCCCTCGAAATCATTGTAAAAACAGCACATGAAATTCTGGGATTTTTTAAGACAACTTGTTTTCGTCAATTTGATGCTCTAGGACTTACTTAATGTTACGTAATTAGGTGAATATTATATATCACTAATGATAAAACAATACCTTTCATCGCTATTTTTAGGTTAAGCTCCATATTTTTTTAGTTACATTATGAAATTAACTAATATTTTTTAATGTTGATAATAAAGAAAGTACGGAATTTGATTTGATGAAATGAGCTATGGAGAATTCTTATCACCTCTTACATTTTTTGCTGTGTGGTATACGGCATATTGGCTTGTTATGAGAAATTTAAGTATGATATACACTTAACTATTTTATATATTTCAACCATGTCCTCGTTAAACGTGGAGTATGTCGAGCTTAGAGTTATGAAAATTGTTCACGTTCAATGTCTTTCTCCATAATTGGTTATCAATTATTCGCTTAATACATTAACTATCGTAGATCTTTAAGCTTTCAAAATCCTTTTCTTTTGAAGTACAAAAATTTGACGCAAAACCGGTATAGTTGCATAAGCCTAAAATTTGGTCAAATAAGTATTGTATTCTATATGTTAAATTTGTTTGAAAACTAGCTAAAACTGTTTTTTGTTGTACTGGTTAATGCGATGCCAGATAATCGAGATTAGACCAGATTAAAATATTCTTGAAATGACGGTTAAATTTCTCTTAACTAATTTTCTTCGCAAAAATCTTGATAATTACATGGCACTTAAATGAAGATTGCTCTGGAAAATACAAGATATAAATAATAATATGTTTAATTATATAAATTAAAATACATCACTCCAAGGATTAAAAAGATGTTGTTAACAACAGACAGGAACAACAGTTATTATTAATATGAAGAAAATGATTTTATACAATAACTGAGTAAATTCCGCACATTTTATTCCCACGATGTGTGAAAGAAGTAAACGCCATCAAGTAAGTATATAAAATATAACTCCGTTGTAATAATTTTTAAATTTTTTAGTCCCTGACTGAATTTGAATTACACATACGAGATTAATAATTAGAACTAACAGACTTCTTATAGATTTAACAGAGTATCTATTTATAATGGTTAAGGCTAGTTTCTTCGTTTCTTTAGTCAAAATATGTTGCAGGTAGATTAAGTTACATAACAATCAGTGAGTAAATTTTCATTAAAATAATACATACTGCAATATTTAGAAAAAAGGTTGCCTAGAGGTTATGGATTTAAGTCTTATGTCTGTGTAACCTAACTCCAAATGTATATATAATTATTGGTCAACAATTCGATGTTTTTTTATTTTCTCACGTGGAGCACGGTGTATTCAATAATCTTGAACCCATTCATTACATTGTCACTGATTGTATCAAAATCCGTTAGATCTGTTGATTACATAATATGGAAAAATATACTCAAGATTTGACAATATTCAATACATTGAAAATCAAATTATCGTACGAAATGTTTTAAGATAAGTTGAGACTGTTTTGGAAACAATGGAAAAAACGTGCACATGTCAATCGTCCGAAGTAGATGATTGCGAGTTCGAAATCTTTTTCACTTATAAATCTCATATGTTTTAATGCGTATTTAAATCGATGACATGGATCTAAGTAATTGACAAACAATAATTTTAAGTCATATCCGCTCCATATACTCGTATGAGCGTGGAAGTCACGAAGCAAGCACTTTATGCAAACTATACCTTAGTAGATTAGTTTATTAAATACCAAGCACTTCTAAAGTGATGTCTATGGAGATAAAATGCGTGACGGACCAAGTAATGTCAATATTCGATTAGGTATGTTATGTAAGTTGTATATCATGTTGGAATATGTGGATCTTCACAATGTGTAGACATCTTTACAGTTTATTTTTTACGAGAGTTGTTTACAGTTGCTCAACCCAATGGGCATCCAGTCCTGTATTTTCAGAAATTAAAAAATCCAACAAATGGGGAATCGAACCCCTATTCCCCGGATTGCTAGATGCGCATGCTACCAACTACGCTACCGGGAAGACAATATCTGATGTAAGTTGAGGTTATGTAAAATAATTTGTGAGAGAACAAAAGAAGAACATATTCAAAATATGCTCGTTGCTAGAAGAATAGAGATAGATTAGAAGATATGAAAGGTAATTGGTTCGTAGATGGATCAAATTAAAATGATGACATGAAACATGACTACACAAAATACTGAAATAATAAATAATTTAAACTTAAACACATAAAATGAAACCATACAAAAATTGTAACAAGGAATGTGGTCTGATACAAAAAAAACCAAACTATAATACAAATTAATCTACAAGATTACATTATTAGTTAAGATTTCTATGGAATTTAAAGAATCAAGTCATTTTTTTCTAAATGTTGTCATGCATCCATTGCTTTTTTTTAGGAAGTGTTTTTTTATAACACTACATTGTGTATTAAGTTCACAGTGTCAGTGACCACTACTTACCTTGCAAATTTAATCGTGGGAATTTTTTTATCAGATGCACCAACCTCATACTACGATATAATTTTAAATACCTAAGGGAGAAATCGTATATTTTAAATATAACGTTTACAGTATTGTAAGGAAACTTTGAATATATCAACGAAAGGTTTAATTTTAAATAAAATATTATATTAATATAAAAAATTCTAATTATTATTGCTGGAGTATTGCGGGAATAATCAAATATCTAAGTTCAATTAAGTACTATGTGTATTTTTAAGCAAGCGTCATTTAAAATTTTTGTGTAAAGCATCTCTTTGAGTAACTTAGGCCCAATACAAAATTAAAAGATATTTTCTGCTTTCATAATGAAATTAATTTATATTATAATAATGATAATCTAATTTCAATACAATATATGAGAGGGGTTAGCATTTCCAAAATGAACTTATTCTTCTGAACCAAGATTTAAAGGGAAAGATTTTGAATACGTCTTATTGTTTAGAATAACCATATAGATTAGTGGAATAAGTTCATTTTGAAAAAAAACCAAACACAAACAATATCATCATTAATTATAACAGAGTTAAATACATGATTACGAGATATAATATGTTATATATATATTTAATTAAGACGCAGTATATATCTTATAATGGTGAAGTTATTTTTAACATTTTTTCAAATGAAAATAATGAACAACATGGGTGTATTACAAAGATAGTGCTGAGGATACTATGTCTTGCAATTATTACCCTAGTTGCTTTAGAGCAACTGACATGAGCTAAATTGGTTCTATTTTTTCTGGTAATTCATATCATCAACTTTACTGTTTGTCGTAGATGCATTTTTATTATTCAAAATAATTTTTGCTCCTTTGAGTATAACATCATAAAAGTGTTTTTTTAATATCATATCATATATCTCCAACGTATGATTAACGAGCTATGAAAAATGCAGTCAGTTTTGTAATTTACCATATGGAATTTTACATACAAAACTTACAAAACAATATTAGATTATCTCATAGTGATTGTTTGTTTCAATCTTTATTTAATTTCCTATCGAAATCTAAAGAAAATAGCTGACTATGTATAAACATCTACGGAGAGTATTCTTACAACGTATCATGAAAATGGAATGCAAAAAACCGTCGTCTATTTTATTTGTACGATAAAAGCTGTATGAAGTTTTGTACGCTGAGGCTCCGATATTATATTTTGTGAAAGATGACGTTTCAGAGACTAGCCATATTTAAGAATTTAAAATTGAGCGATGGAGTACTTACTGGAAGACTGCGATTTATTTGGAGTGTTAATTTGAAAAGGTTTCAATGTTGATTGTCGTAATCAAATGAAAATATTAGTTTTATTTAATGAAGTGTAATGGTGTGACATTGATGTTTTTTGGTTGTGAATTTTATTGAAATGATTCAATTAACTGTTATTTTTTGTCAGATGTTATCTAGATCCTCGCAATTCTCACACATTTAATGTTAATTAGCCACATTATAGTTACACTATGGCAAACGTAGAACATTCAATATAATTAATTATTTCCAATAGTTATTTTAGAAAATGCCAGACTGTGTGAAGAACTTCAATGAATGAAATTTTTATTATTATATTATAATAAAAACGTTCATTTTATTGATTACCGAAATGCCGACTTAAAAATTCCTTGAAGATTTCACATTATTACCCGTATCACTCAACCTGTTCAAAGTTTTACGATTACTTGAGCAGATAATTTATGCAAATCTTCATTTCAGTTAAGTTTCAATCGATAATTTATATTGACAGATTTTATTTCAGAATGTCTTGATGAACTTAATAAATGTGAAATTTATATGAATACATTTTTGAAATTAAAAAACGTAGGACTCCTTGTTTTATACTTCTTTATAATGATTTAAATCCACATTTTAGTATGAATGAATCCTTATTTTACTTCCTTGTAAGAGATAAATGTGCCGTTATAAAACGGAAATTTCGTCGTTAGTATGATTCTGGTGTACTTTCCTCTTCTTATAGATTTGAATCGCTTAAGAATGTTTGCTTAAAGTTAAAAAAAACTTTACTTTTGTTTATGCACTGAAAGCAACTGAAGCTTTTTTGCTCTCTGAAAAACACTGCATAATTAATAAGTTTTAAATCATTTCGTGCTTTAAAAGTTCAACTTCAATACTTCGTATGGAATACGGTACGAGAAGAATTGAGTTGTATACAGCATAAATCCAGTTTGATAAAATGTTGGAAAATATTTTTTTTTATCTTTATTACTTCTTCTCATAACAATTTATGTTCGCATGGTATTAGTCGCAATTTTTAAATTAACTTTTTACATTATTTTATCGCTATTGAGAACTTATCGAACTTTTATTATTCTGTTATGTGGCAGCTAGAATCAAACCTCATAACTAGTTCAATTTTGAATAAATGTTGACTTCGGCATATAAAAACGATACGCGATAATTGTCAAATTTAGCCTACACATACTACTTTATGTATATACGTTTCAATGCTGTGGCTTATGAACTATTATTTTTTAAACTAATGTTTCATTATTAAACTAATAATAAAGCTGTAGAATCAGATCATAGTTATCATGTTCTTTTTCTAAAAAAAGAGGTAAAATTAAAAAATAATTCAGTACTACACATTGACGTCAGTATGTTTTTTAACTACACGCGAGGGAACGTCTTATATTATATTAGGCTATAAATATTATTCGTTTTTTTTTATAACGTCCTTGCCCTGAAGGCATATAAAAAATATATGGCTTATTAATCCAGTTACGAGATTCAAATCTGCAGCTGATGATCAGGGTGATTACAATTAGATGCACTATCCACTAATCCACGATGAGAAGCAATGGAAAAACGGAGATGGTTAATAGAATTCACGTTATCTTTGTTAATAATGGAACACTTATAAATATTGTATTTGTATTAGATTACGCCTTGAGTGACTTTTATGGCGAGAATATAACGATAAGTATTTTATATGCATTCATGTAATTATTTTAGTAAAACTACAAAAGCTATCATTTAATGGTTTTCTTGTCATTCTGAATTTATGATTATGTATGCAACTTCGCTTACTTAATTTTCCCAAGAAAGCTTTATAAACAAACACCTTTTTTACATACTGTGGTGACCATAATATTGGATAAAAAAAATCAAATTTTAAAAAGTATCTCAATTTTTCTTAAAAATTAAATAATTAAATTGAATGATACGTAACCATGCTTAGAATATATTTTAAAATGGATATCATGATTTTTATACGATCATTTGTAAATAAACTCGTTGAAATCAAAACCAATAAATATAATATAACTGCAAAAGCATAAATTTTTTCATCATGTCCGCTTCGAAAGTAGAACATATGACGCCCAAAGGGTTAAACAGATCTTGCCGTAGAATCTTGTCTGCTAATCTGTCAAGGAAAGTCTCCAGATTATAGAGATATATTTTACAGTTGGAGATGATATTGATTGTCGAACGGCAAAAGAACTTAATTTAAATTTTACACGAGGCACGAAAATCTTTTTTTTTTTGCTGGTCAAAGTAAAAATATTGAATATGCACTATCTTAAAATGCATAAAAATTAAAATTGTTGTTTTATTTACCCAATCTGTAAATAATTTAATAAGTTATTTGAGTAAAACCAATTAAATTGGAGTGTTGGAAGTTCCTGGACGCAAATTTGACAGGCCCTCTTTTTTCAAACTTAAAAGCTAAATTTAGAGACTTATTTAGCATTTGCAGCTCAAACCGTTATGAAAAAATGTGTAGATGTTCTATATAATGATTATCGAAAAAAGCTACGTTGAAAATACTAAGGATTACAATCTTTTACCTTTGTGCAGTTTATATGACAAAATGAGCAGATTGATTGCATATTTTTTTAAGAAATCAATGTCATGAAATATTCCTGTTTTAAATGTGAGTATGGTCACAGTAAGTTAAGGTCAGATTCGTTACAATACAAAAGGAAGTTAAATGAATAACTGTGAAAAATAAAATTTCACACGACGCGTTCAGATCTTAAATAAAAATTACCACAAAGGCTTTATTAGTATCCTGTATATTATGTGAGGTTATGTCTGACGCAGTCGATAAAGTCATTGATTTTATTACCTCTGAATAGAGTTTAATGCTCCTTGCTGATGTATTAAAAAATGTATTGACAGAAGTGAGTGACGAGAATGCGACGTGACATTAGCAACGAATGAATACATCCGGTGACATCTGTCGGTGGATTGTGTCGATGTTGACAATTCGAGGCATTTATTAAATGTAAATAAATTCAAATCCTCTTTGATACGTCGCATAACACTACCATATTTGTGTTGAGGATTTTGTTTAACATACGAACCTTTATCTGTTATATCTTTCTATTAACATCGGTAGAAAGAAGTATCAATGATCACAATTGTATTGGTGAAGATTAAATACGGTTAGTATTGATAATGGTATGAGAACTATAATACGTTTTGATTTTGAAACAAACATCAAGATATCAAATTCAAATATATTATATTCGTTTCAATATAAATAATAAAAGGTATTATATAATTTAAAAAATAAATAGAGGTTAGCGTATCAGGTTTTTGATCAGTGGATTGTGTGTTCGAATTCTATGAGCCTGGTAAAAATCACGTGTCGTATTTGGATTTTGAGAATTATTTTGACGGATTGAATAACTAAACACGAATCTTTATTTAAAAGCTACATTTTAAAACGCGTTCGATTATTTGTTTAGTTAGTTGGAGTATGCGAGTATATCTTAAATATAGCGAAAATAATATAAACAACATCATAAAAACAAAAATAAGCTTTAAAAAGAATTCTATTTTCTGAATTATTTAAAACTGTTAAACTTCCATATATACTGGTATACTCACATATGGAAGTTTACCAGTTTTCAATAATTCAGAATTTAAAATCAATTTCCATCAAGCACCATCATTCGAAAATATTAATTAGAATTCTATATGGTTATTTTATAAAAAAAAATATTTAAAATATTCTCCTTTAAATTTTGGCATAGTGGAACTTGGTTAACTTTATTGGAAATTTATTCGTCAAATATAATTTCCTTTTATGTAAATGTGTTTATAAATAAAAAAACACTTTCCAAACAGCACTTGACTTACATGATCACACACAAATGTGCAGAATTTTACCGACAAAATAAGTAATAAAACCAATTTGTGACTTATGTGGTTCCCGTTCCATCCCGTCCATATAACGAATACCGAGTGTTAGATCAATTTCTAAGTCAAATAATTCGACGTAACATTACAACGAAATGGATATAATTAAGTAATATAACATCATTCGTGTGAAGATTTATAGCAGACAATTTACGAAAATTCCAGACATAATCGATGGTCTAATCTTATGCGATCTACCAAGACGCTATAAGCCTACAAATGGTCGAAAATGCTGACGATAAATCAACCTTATCGATGGATCAAAATGATTAAGTCAAATCTAATATCTACACTTGTACATATTCGACTAATTTGCATAGAGCACATCGCGGTATTTATACTCAGTCACGATATGTCTTCGTATTAGGGCCAGTAACTCCGGGATTTTACTAAATAAATAAAATCCCGGTAACAAAGAAATCGATAATATAAATATGTTATATATACAGATGAGTGTGATTAGCACAGATGTGAAAAATATCGATTATTACATATTTTATAAATTACGTATATTTTCAAAAAAAAATACAGGACATTACTAATCGGCCGGAAGAGATTTCTAATCATTTTTATTTTAAATATGTAACTTCTTGGTATTTATATTATTTTGGTGACATTATGTATGGTAAAAGATGTAAAGTGCAAAGCATTAGCTATATAGTGTAGTTTTTGACTATAGATTAACCAAATTCGAGCTTAAGTCATATTAGTAAGGTTAAATAAATATTGTACTTTTAAATTAATATCTGTATGTAATATTTATAAATAATAATACAACGGTCTAACAAATTCCGTATACAATTAATGATTTCTGAAATATTATAAAACTAATTATTTTAAATATATCATAACAATTATTTAAAAAAAAGCGGGAATCAGAACATAAAATGGTTAAAAGATTAGTATGTTTTTGTTTTATTTAACAGTATTTTTATGTAGATGGTTTTAATATATTTTTGTTTATGTATGTTGAATGTGTATATTTGTCAAAATAGATTCACAAAATAAAACAAAAATCCAATTTCGATAGTCAAATTTAGTTGATAAAATATTTCTTAATCCCTGATGAAGGTTTCCGGGTGAAATTGCAAGCCCTATTTAATATTAAGTTGTTGATTCATATAAAATGTAATACATTCTGTTTATCTTTTTTCATACGAAGTTCACTGCTCGATAGAGTAAATTTTGAGTAGTTGTGTGAATTGATTGTTAAATTGCGTAAGAGATAATTTGTGGCCAAATGCGGACGTTGACTTATTCTCGCCCAGGAGTCTTCAATGTATAATTTAATGAATAATAATTTAGTACGGAATTTACTGGTCACAACAATACCAAAACTAGTACACACTATCTCTGTTCTTACAATCAATCAACAAATTCCGTTCTTGTGAATACATGCTAAAATTATTTTGGTAGTATCTCTAGAAAACATTATTAAAATTACTTACAAACTCAAATAATATTCTTGATGGCATCCCGTGGTGAATATATACTTCACCTAGGGAGAGAATATAGAAATAAAAAAAGAACGAAAAATACAATCTGTCAAAAAAAAAAGCTTTTATGGACCTATATTAAATACCATAACCTAATGAAAAGTATTTTGATTTGTTTTCTTTTTCTTTAGAATACAAAATCACATTTACGGCAGAAGAATTATTAAAGGGTCAATGGATAGATTGAAAAGAAAAGAAATGACATGTAATTATAATGAAGATTTAAAAATATAAACGTAATAGAAGATTTGAAACAGAGAAAATATATTTTAGACGCTGGTGTTGATAAGTATCATTTCCTAAAATGAATGGAACAGAGAAAAGTTCAAAGAAGCCCGATAAGGACTTTATATCACTGATGATAATTCTAGAAACATATATTTTATGTTAATATAACTTTAGAGAAATATCATTAGAAGGATAATAACCTTATTAGATGAGGTCACACTTAAAGACGAATAATTTCACGGGAATTATAATCACATATATCTGAATAAAAGGATACATTAAATATTATTAGATTGCCATAAGCATTAACGCGAATCTTTAATATTTTTATCGATAATATTAACTGAAAAACATGTGCTTAAAACCTGATATAGCGGAAACACATTTTACTTGTATGGTGTATATACAGATAAAGCAATAAATTTTAATTATCATAAATTACCATTTCACAAAGTAATAATGCATAAAATTGTTTCATCACAGCCTTTTGAATGTTCCTTAAAACAGATTGGTCTATCAATATTTTGAGATATCCCCGTTTACTTAAGGTTTCCGATGTTAATAATTCAACATTTTGAGCGCCGATAGTTTAAAATTTGAGGCATTTTTAAATTGGATGTAGCAACTTCCATATATGTACGCGTTATTGAGTTTTATATTTCTTTACGTATATACTGCAATAAAACAGTAATCGTGCGTGTAATTTAATAGTCAGCAATCAAATATGAAGACGTTATAACAATAATAAAAGTATTTTACGTACAACTTCCGCCCATTAGTGTCTACTATTTTCATATAGAAGGGTGATTGAACTTGACGCTTTGAGAGAATATTTAGTATTAGGGGTATATTCGCTAGAAATGTTCAATCTATAAAGCTTGCTATTTCGTATAGTTTTCCAAAGTGAGCTTTTATCAATATCACTCAAGCACGATTGCACGCTTCAACGTCGCCATTTTCACTACTCTCCAATCTTTTAATCATCAAAGAAGACATTCATAATAAAGAGCGTATATCTCGAGTGCATTGAGAATGTTAACAGCTTAATGGCCGTGGACACATACATATATGAGTATTGCTAGAACATTGGTTACTGGCCGTAGACTCATATGTGAGTCATATGTCTTAATTTTCTTTTCTATGCAAAATAACTGGTTTACGTATAGTTTTTTCCATTATTATATTTATTTTAATTTCAGCACACTTCAGTGCGTGGCAACCTAAGTCT
>JAGVSQ010005044.1:0-18319 GCA_022683975.1 Rhyacophila evoluta | reverse complement strand
AATTTAAAATCAATTTCCATCAAGCACCATCAGTCGAAAATATTAATTATATTTATAAGTTCAATACGATCATCGATATAAGATTAACTTAAATCAAATTACTAGGAAAGTATCTGAATAGTTTATCTAAATTAAATTGATAAGAAAATATCCAATTATACATATTTGAATAAAGTATTTTTTTTAATTTTTACTGATTCTTATCAATTAATTATCCAGAAGAACTTTGTCGAAAAGTTTCTTCAAACTTTCAACTGTCTACTTTTGATATGCTCCTTTTTATGATAAAAAAATACAGCTTAGCTTTTAAAAAATGTGTTCATTAATTAAAGTATTTATATATAATATATATGGACGAACTGGTCTTAATTAATTAATAAAATAATGTACATCTACGTAAAAGTTATCATATTTAATATTTTACCATAATATATATTCTTGCATACATTAAATTATCAATTCAAACCGATGTTTGTTGTAAATTATCGCTTCAAGACAAATAATATAGATACACGAGAATGTGAACACATATTCACAACGTTTCTTCGAAGATTTATTGTTACTCTCGTGGGATGTACGTCCTTATACACAAGTGAATTTCAATTCAGCAAAGAGATTTGAATCTGTGGCCAAGGGTTAATATCCACTGGGTCAGAGAAGGCGGCATAGTTTATCGTAAGGCTTATATAATATATATTCGTATGCTATTGTAAGTGTACACGATAGAAGAAAATAATTTACAGTTTATCCGACGAACAATGAAGATTTTTTAATTTAAATTGTAACTTATTATTTTATCAACATTCATCCAATTAATAAAGTAAATAAATTAATTCGCTACTGTTTAATAATAACACTTTTATTTCACTGTATCACAGTTGTTTTTAACAAATTTTCCAAACTAATTTCTGTGACCTTTGGGTACTCTCTTGTGGTACATAAATTCATAATAGAAAGATCGTGATAGGATATTATGTGTTATTTGAATTTTATAAATTATTTAAATATATGCCGGTCTCTTTTGGGGATGATGAAATGTAAATTCAGTTCTCTATCACACTCCAACAAATTCCCATTTCACGAAAATTATTATTTTTCTCCAAATATTATTCGCGTTGATCATTTTCCGGGTGGCCATTAAGAAAATGGCTTGTCTCGACGTAAGAAATAGAAAACTGAGAAATTAAAATCAAATTAGCAACGACAGGACATCAATCTAAGCGATATGCTTTTAAGTTAGCGGTTATTGATCTCCAACAGCCAAAAAAAATAAGTTCTGGCTTCGTTTGTAACTTTTCACTTGTCCCTTTGTTTCGTGATTCCATAATGAAAATCTCTAAAATGAATCATACTATACTATATAATATAGTATTTAGTATCCAGCTCTGCACATAATAGAAAGTTCTTTCAAGTTGCAAAAAATGTGCTTTTTTTAACGTTAATTTTCAAGGTTAATTATTATAATTTTGAAATTATAACAAAGTTTTTGTGTTACGACATTTTTTTCTGATGTGCTTTTGATAAATTAAACTGTTCTTCGCTTAAAAAACCGTTATAAAATAAAATAAATTAAAATACCATTTATTGCAACTAAAGAAGTGTTAGAAAAAATAAAATTAAGCCGTTATACTGACAAACATTTTCTCTTTAAAGTATTCCACTATAGTATATGATAATATATAATGTTGTTTAGTTAACTGTTGCAAAATATCTTGAAGAAGATTCACTGTTTTAAAAAAAATGGTGAAGTCGTTGGTGTAAGCCACTACTAACCTAAAGATAATGGGTTTACGATGATGATTATGACCCTTTAAGCATGATTAACGGTTCAAGGATGAGAGTGATTTTTGCTGATCTTCGATAATGTTAAATTATGTTCCCTTCAGTTTTTGACACATCCCTTGGCTAAGTATGCACATAAACTTTGGTATTTCTTACTAGGTCGTCGTTTTATTAAAATTTACACTCGGAAGTAGTGCTTGTTGAAAAGGTAGACTGGGGTAAGATGGACCCTAAACAAAAGTAGTGGGTGATATGGCACGAAGGTGTCCGATAATGCTGAGTATAATACCATATTAGCATATGCCAACCCTACGGGGAAATGTATTATTATGACCCTATTTGATGACGGTGGTGTTAACTGGTACTGAATACAAAATAAAACGGTTTTCTAATAGTCGCTTATGTAATACTATTGATTTTTCATGTTTTCACAGTGTATTATAAACAGAATTTGTTAACCCACTAACAATTTTCAATATTTGCCTCAATAACTGAAATTATAAGTCAACGCACTTCAGCATCTGATATTACGGGTTCAAATATTAAAGCTTTACATATCGTTTTACTAGTTAAAAACTGTAATAAGTAAAATAATTGATTCTAGTTTTAATTCTTTATAATCAACTATTAGTCATCCAACACAGTGGCGCATCGTAATAAAATATATTTCTATCAAATTTACTCTAAAAATTTGTATAATATTGGCTTTATTTGTTAAGATTGTAGCAAAATAGCAAAAATATGTCTCAATACTGCTCTGTTTGAGCTGTTACGTTACTTAACTTGCACAGCAATATACATTTTAAATGGAGAACTGGATGCCTAATTGGTTAACTATTAGCTTGAAATTGTTTTAAAATATAATCTGTTCAGATAACGCTTCACATTGAATACAGCGACATGGCATACATTTGCAGCCAACATGCGCGTTTAATTTTCTACGCTCAAGCTCTAAGTGGTATTTTAGCACGTTTAATATAAGTGTTTCACTTTCAATGTATGTTATTTTTCAATTATTTCTATTCAATTTTATATGAACAAAGGACAAAAGATTTTTAAATGTTGTAAATATAATTCACTATTTTTTATTCTGAAGCACATGGATTTTGAGTATTATTATTTCTATTCTATTATGATTCATATGGATTCTAAAATCATCAGAATCAATCATGTATTTCACTGATCCAATGTTAAATACCTTAAGTTTTATTAATTTATAATTATAAGGCTAGCATCATATTATCCAAATATATATATATATAAAGCACACCATTTCTGACAAATGTAATACTATAATAATAGTAAATACAAGCCACTTACGAAAATACTGCGTGATTTTTGCCAAATCCGCCTCTTATACGAAGCATATGGCACCTGTAGGGTTCTCTGTTATCCGCATTTTATCCTCCAAAATCATGCCAGTATCCCTTAATTTTGCTGAGCATACCCTTTGAAAAGTACCCAATAGTTTTTCAAAACGCTGGAATCCCACCATTTAGACGAAGAGATAGACAGAATTAATGCTTTCCGATGGCATTTGTAGTATGTGTATCGACCAGTTTTAGCGCAATTCATACTCGTGTCATAATTAAACAAGATTTTTAATAGTTTATTATTTAAACATTTCACAAAAGAATAGTAAGTTGACTGATGAAAAATGTTTCAGCATACGTCTTGACAGATCTATATATGTACCCTATTTTTTGAAGTAGTCTTCTCTATTCAAATCCATATTCTCCACTTCTGGAACGAACTTGATAAAAAAAATGTTGTCAAAGAAGAATAAATCTTAAAATAGCATATTCAGTTTGGAAATTTTTCCGCTTTTCTTTAAATACTATCCGGTTACAGATAATGGACTAAGTCTCACATTACCAATCAAATTCGTTTAAGTAATAATGTAAGAAAGGGATTTTCGTCTTTATTTAAGTGGCCTATATTCAAGTTACCCTAATATATGAAATTGTCAGGACGTAATCCAATATACAAATCCTACTCTTTTCCAATTTCCATTCTTACAATCGCCAGTACTATATTATTTACTTTTTAGAACCGGATATTTCAGAAGTTATCATACTCACCATTATTTTTTCTATCAGTATATAAGCTGATAAGTAAACGTGTGATATACTATTTGCAGATTACGGGTTCTAATCTCGCAGTGTGTTTTAGGTTGGCAGGCTTAGGCAATATATTCTAGAAAAGATATGGTATTTTAAAAATATGTAAGATCAAGATTCATTTTATTCTAATAATACATAGAAAATAAATATTTACAGCTTATCGTTATATTTTATAGTAAAAATGAGCTCAGTGACTAATTGGTTTTGTACGAATAATCTGCAAATAATACTTATTTGTTTTGTATTTCTATTTCTATCAAGAATAACTTAATATTTTAAACAATATTATTTTTAATTAATATGATAATTATAACACATTTTTCCTCACAGTAGTTAAGAGATTAGCGTACATGCTTTGGAGCTAGAGGTTGCCGGCTTGAACTCTTACACTAATCCAAAAAATCCAAAGAAGACTGAATATCCAATAGATTGAGTAGTTGACTGACAATATTTTAGTGATAAATATTTAGGATGACGAGATCCAGGTGATTTATTTCATACATGATAATCTTCACATTGTTGAGATCCATCTGCTTTAATTTTGAAGCGAATATGGTAAAAAATATAAATATAATAGAAAATTTCAGATGAGATTTCATTCAATGAATGGATAAATTAAGATTAAATAATAAATGACCGGTTGTGAATACCTGTGAACTAAATTCATTAATACCAGCACGAGATATCTGAATAGAACGCTATTGCTCGAATATTTTCTGAATAAATTCAAAGGATCACGTCTGATATAAAAATTTACACCAAATAACTTTGTACAAGCACGTTTTACTGTTTTATACAAAAAAATCTAAAAACATTTTTTTTTCGTTGGTTAGCTTACAATTTCAAAAATATAACTATACTACGGTAAAAACATCTAACCTGCTAACAGAGAAATATTTCATCTGTAAGTCAATAATGAGATTATATCAATTAACTAGCTATTATAATACAACGTGTATTTAAAAAAAAATCCCTGACTAATAATAAACGTGAAAAGACACCATTGAAAATAATGATGAATTGAAATTTGATATATTTTGTTTTTGTAGGTTGCTTATCTTATATAAGAGACCAATTACCGCACACATTGTATATTATTATGAAAATTAAATATCTACTCCATAACATATTGTGTACGTAATAGTATCGAGTAATCTCTTTGTAATTATTATAATAGTTGACTGCGTTATTGATAATCACTCAAACACTAACAATATGAATCTATACACGAGCAATCATTTCAGATATTGAAAATACAATAATATATTATAAAACCATAAGTTTTAAATTCGTTTTAACCCAGATATCACGATTTCAATAACAAATCTTATATTCAGTGCCATTTAGTCTTCTTAATATTTATTTTTAAATCATTCACAATCAAGTTTTTATTATTTTATCTATATTCTACGTCTAGTAAGACTTGCATTCATAATCATGAAAAGCTTCGTAATTTTTCTACTACTGGTTCAAAATTAGATTTTCGTAACGTAAAAGCTTTTATCACATTTTTTTCGTGATAATTGATTGTTAACTATTTATCTACCACCTTGGACATCCATTATTGCATCTTTGTATTATAAATATAGCATCAGCTGAAAGATTGAATTTCGCAGCCTCCAGCACCGAATAGTGTACGCTTGTCTCTTAGCCACCGGAAACAGAAATAACATACCTTACTTCAACACCGCTATTTAGAAGACCAATAATAGTAAAAGGATATGCTAATATTTGAAGCATCAAGTGTGATGTAAATTTTTTGACGTCTTTCTCATTGGCAATGTCATTTTTTTAAGCGTAAATTACATTTAATGAAAAAACGTACCGCACTACTTTTCGCTAGGTAATGATAATTTTGGCATTCTTTGTTCCAAGCCCCGCCCTAATGATGGTCCTGCATACAAATAAGCCAACTTCTTCTCTCAGAGCAGGCTTCCATTCGGGTGGTAAAGACCTGCTTTCTCTACATCAGGGGTAGAAAATCATTTTTAAGCAATATATTTTTATTTAATCAAAAAGTTGCATCTTAGCACCATACAAGAACAATTTTTTTATTATATGATAAAAAAAATTAACGAAATATTAAGTAATTTTAGATCGTGGTATATTCTTTTATCCATTTGTTCTATATATGTAAACAAAATCAGCTTCAATTATTATTTGTCAGCCTTTATTTTCATAAACATGTTTATCCGATTTTTTTGTAATAAACAGTATTCTCAATAAATAACTCAAATTACAAAAAGTAAAGTAAAAGTAAAGTAAAAGTAATTTTTAAAAATAAAATTTTTCTCGACAATATCTAATATCTATGACACATAACAAATATTGTATGTATGAATACGTCAAAAATAAAAAATATTAATCACAGTCATTCGCGTAAACTTTTCATTCAATTTTGAAATAAAAATGATGTCTCAAGCAACATTGTTCATTTTTAAAAATATTTCTGTAAAAAACAGATATGTTATAGAATACATCCATATATACTATATTATTAAAGTTGAATGATTGTAGCTACAGATTTGAAGAACTAGATAATGCTAATCACTTGTATGTTTTAAAATATTAGCATATCATCAATTACGTGTTACTATATCTCGACACAAATCGACATAGCCCATTCCACTAGCAAAATCAGATAATGAAAGATACCTTTTTTGGCAGACGTAAAATATTTTTAAGGCTTTATTCTTACCCGAGAGCTTTTTTGTTCATATTTAAACATCCATTAGACTTATTTATACAAATGGAAAATTAAGTTCTTTCGGTCTAGTAAAATTTGTAATTCATTTCAGCTTAAGATATACGATTCGTCCATTTTTACCACAACTACGCATTTATTATTATTCACAAAATAGTTTAAGGTTGTTTCTTACACTTTTCACTTATAATGTGTATAGTGAAAAGCTTGCTTTCGCCAGAACTTTAAATGTTGTGTTAGTTTATTATAAGTAACTCTCGCTTCCGTTGTATAAATTGTACACCGTGGTAAGAAAATATCATGTTTTGAGTGTTTTCAAAAGTTGTAAATTAACATTTGTTTTATTTTGGTAAACGTGATAATACGAAATCAGCCATAATATATTTAAAAGTTTTCATTATATTATATTATTTTTACTTATTTTATTTGTGCTTATTTTCAACTTGATTTTAAATATTAAACAATGAATTCAAATCGTCTTTAACATAAAAGAGTATAAGCTACATTTGGATTTTCTAAAAAATGAGTCGATCATAATAATTTCATCAAAATTCTCAAATATATTCAAACTAATTTTGATAATTTATATTTATAATAATAAAATAATTTTCCCGTAGAACAAAAATATCTTCCATATACGAGTACACTATCAATAGTTTTTTTTTTATCACATTCGTTGATACGATACATTACAAGTTCAGACTTTTTCAAAGCTTGCAAGCGCTATGAAACTTTTAATTTCACCCACGAGTACATCGTTGGCTAATTATTACTAAAGAAATATCGATTTGAGTTTGATATTCGTGTCCAAATGTATGACCAAACAAAATTTTTGTGTACTATTATTTAAAAAGCCGAGAATTTCTTGTACATTTGAAGGTTTTTCATGTATTGTGTTTTATATTTGTAAATATATATAAACACGTTTCAGAAAACACGTCGTCTAAATCGATAATCTCTATTGTTCGTATGAAAAGTTTACGTGAGTTAGAATGACAACAGTTAGAAAAAATGTCAAACATTTAATTTGCAGTGTCGCGACATGAAATAAGTGCCAGCGTGAAAACAACCCTTAATCAATAAACCAACACTGCGCTAGGTAAGTCGTATACACACACTGACCTGTGCACGTGTAATATCCTCTTTTGTCGGTAAAATCGAGCCAGTGTGCGAGTGAGTAGGTACTCTGGTAGTTTGCAAGAAGTTTCACTTTAATCTTGACGGCGCCGCGACATTTTAATGTCGACATTTTATTTGTTATGCGTCTACTCTATTTTAGAAACGTAAATAATTCAATAGAGTCATGAAAAAACACGGAGAAAACAGCGACATGAATTTCCTTTTACGCAGATACAAAAGTTTATCTCGGGAAATCAAACCGATTTTACTTATCCATTAGACGACAATAGGTAGGCGAAGAAAATAAAATATAACTTTAGACGTTAACGTTTTTGCTTTCTCACCATATCTCATACCGTCATACACCATGGCGTAACAAACAAAAATGTCTTTTAAAGTACATACTTCACTTTGATTGGTGGCCACATTGATAATATTATAGATATCCATTCATTACATTGCAATTTAGGTAAAACATTGAAATTCCTTTCTTTTTATAAATTGCCGACCGGTTCATCTTAACTTGAGATGCTTTTTATTTCAATCGATGTATTTCCATACACTTTCAAAGTATGTGAATTAAGCTCTAAAATTCATAACACACACAAATACATGTTTGTAAATGTCCAACGTGATATAGTTTTAGTCACAATTTTTATTAGTTAGATACAAGAATTTAATCCGCTACTTACAAATCTTTAAAGCTTAGTATTTTAGCTAGTTTAACTAATAACTTAGTGTTACTTTCATTTGCAATTGAATCACTTTCATTTGAACTATAGTCATTTTAGTTTTAAATTTATAAAATAATGAATGTCACCGTCAGGACCGAATTTTAATCATTCAAAAAAACTTCATATTTTGTCGCTAAATATGATAGCAAAACTGTAAAAAGTTGACTAATTATTAGTTTGTGACGTTATGCCAATGTAAATTGAATGTTTCCATTTTCATTTAAATAATACAGAGAAAATATAATTTACAAACAACAATAATGGGTAGTCACTTTTAAAATTAGCTAACGTTTATACTTCTATGTAATAAAATACATAATAACAAATTGAATATCAGGGGCATAACTAATATGGAAGTTATCAAAAAAAAGTGAACCTCTAAGAGTTTAACCCATAGGCATAATTTGTATTTCAAAATATTTTCACTTTTAATTTACTTAACAATTTAGAGGAGCATGTCAAATAAAATATAAATTATTGAGAATGCAACGCTTTCATCTTAAATATTCAATTGCGTTTTTAGGAACAAACATATTTTTGTGATATATTTTTTATTTGTAAGCTTCAGAAGGATATAAACAGTGAACAACAAATAAAACATTATGTCTAAACAACTGAGAGATGATTTATATTTGCTTATTTCTTGTGAATAATACAAAAGTTGCCTATTTTGAATTCAAACTCCGTTAAGGCATTACTGTCCAGAGCTTTGTCCGATATGCCACGTAGAGTAGGCTTTCCCCTTCAATAAAAGAATTATGTTCCTAAGAGGCCTGCGAGAGCTTTATAGTGGAACAAACGTAGTCAAACATTTCTTTATGTATACCCAATCTACGCTAGAAGCTTTCAAGTTGATTCGAAACTTACATACTTTGTTAACGATTATTTTAGCTTTTCAGTTAAGAAGACATATTGAAAGTTCAGTAGTACTTAACGTCGAAGTATTTATCGGAAGAATATAAACTTTTCAAACATTTTCTTCTGTTAATTGAACTCATTAATTTTCGAGGTGTTTACGCTACACCAAAACACAAATTATCTGTTAAATGAAACATTATTAAAATAAATAAAGTTACAACATTACAATGCATATACATTATTGCTTAAAATTGATAATGTTAATTTATTATTTATTACAATGTTACTATTTTCAAAAATTATAAAAAATATATATTTAAATAACATCGGATATATTTTTTTCTACACGGCAGCGTAGAGGTTAGCGTGCACGCATCACAGTTAGGGGAATACGTGTTCGATTCTCACATCTGTCGGATTTTTTAAAGTCCAAAAATACATGAATAGATGGCCATCAGGTCGATCAATTATCTTTCATATATGGACTTCTGCAATATAAAAACATGTTTTGATAGATTATTTTGCACGAGAATTAGTTCTGAAGCAATCACTCAACCAATAATTGGCATTTTTTGATATTTTTAAATCCAAAAGATGCGGAAATTAATCATGCGATCCCCGAATCAAAGTGTGGGTGCTTATTTCTCAGCTTGTAGGAAGACAAAATTACTACTCCAACTAAAAAAAATAAACGCTTTTTAATAAGATTCATCTTAATTTTAATTTTTCATTCTACTGATGGCAACAGTAAAGTCGTGTTTTCCAAACCATTACCTAAGATATCCAAGTCACGATGTCCTTTTTTTCACTGGTACTGTATTATTCGGAGTTTTCTTTTATTTAATGACATGGAGTAGATGGTGTTTGTCACCACGCATCACATCCCCCAGTCCCCCAAGTACTGTAACTTCCTTCCCTTCATTGTGTATATGTGCTATAGATCTTTCACCATTCTTTATAAGACGTTATTGTTACGTACATAGTATTTCTTATAAATTTGAATAACGTTAAAATTTTAAATTTGTTGGAACAATTTTATCAAATAAGTAAAATTAAGTACAAAGATTTAAAGTTATCAATAAATAGAACTCGATTTATATTACTTCTGGTCATAAAAGACACTAAAAATTTATATTTTGTTGTCTTACATAACATTCAGAATACATATGTATTACTCAATATGGACGAATGAATGACCAAGAGCCAGGAACCACTCCAAGTTGTTACTTTTGTAATAATCGTAATAACTGTATTATTCATTGATTTATTGTACAATACAACAAAGTTCTAATCTTAAATCTATTATGCGAAAGTTACATAAGCGGACGCATTTCATCAGCCCATTCAAAATAATTGTATTATTAAGAAGAAATCCCACTTTTGTTTCGTATTTTCCATGCTTAATAATATTTATAGTTTGATTCGCCTACATTAGAGGCTGATTTGATATATACTCACTTTTACAATGATGTTACCGGTTCAAATTTTATTTATATATATATTTAATATAACTCTAGATGCCGTATGTTACAAGTGATTTTCGTGAAAAAAAATTCTGACCAAATAAGTTTTATGATGTGAAGATTCATGTTAAAAGTAGATGTAGATGAAAAATAAAAAGTATGATACACAATTTAAAAAATTATACATTTTTACTTGCTAAAAAACTCTGTCTCCCCGGAAAGCGTAGTTGGTAGCGTGCGCGCCTAGCAATCCGGGATATGCGGGTTCGATTCCTCATCTGTTGGATCTTAAACATTTTAAAATGCAGGACTGGATGCTTATTGGGTTGAGCAATTGTCTGACAAACGATTCTCGTGAAAAAAACAATTTATCAAGACGTCTTCACATTGCAAAGATCATATACTCCACTTTCGGAGTGGATTTCTTCACACTGTCTAGATCTATATGCTCCACTTTGGTAGCGAACATGGTATAAAAAAATACTGGATCAAAAGCATTTCATGGCATTGTCGCGTGAATTGAATAAACAGCCAAGGAATATTTTTTAGTCTCAAGTGTACATTGAATGCAGTAAAAAAATTTGTTATAATCGACAGGTTTTAGAGAGCACACTTAGTTTAAATTCTGCCTTCGGAATACGGCACGTGCAAAGTTTTTTCCGAGTGTCAAGAAAATGCGTTCGTCACACGCAATGTGCCCAAATGCATCGTAAAAGCGTCGTTTGCATTCGCTTTTGCGTTGCGACGTCTCTTTATACTCATTTTCATGAGACAAAGTTTAACATCATCTAAAACGTTTGCATCAATCGTGCATCTTTTTCAAAATTTTCTCCGTGAACGCCTTTTCCTCCGAGCTTATTTTTCGGATCCTTCGACGTAATTTTTAAATTTAAAAGCAAACTGACGTGAGCTTTGATGAACGCTGTCGTAACGCAAATTATTTCACTTGGTTGATAAAATACGACAGCCTCTGTAAAGGTTCGTAATTTAATCATATAAAAGTATGAAATATAATCATACAATTAGGTAATAAAATGCAATTAAATACACCACTTTAACTTTCAATGAACTTCACTTTGAAAAAATCTCATTTTTTCAATGCAACTGCCAAAAGGAAACAATTCACGATTCACTATCGTTTAAAGAAGTAAGTGCGCGCGCTCTATGATACTGAAATTGTAGGTTCGTATCTCACAGCTGCTTAGAATTTTTAATTATTGTTTAGTGTTTTTACATCCGTATCAAAAATATGTAATATTTGTATTATTTCTGTTCTTTGGTAGTAAATTTTAATTCTACAGCTACAAAGTAATTCAAAGCTGCAAGACTTTTTGCTTGAATGTTAAGCTTTTGGTTATCGTACAATTATTCTAGATATACTATTGTTTACGTTGAAAGATTTCTGAAGTAACAATCTTTACATTTTACTGATTCGTATGCTTAAATTTTGGTGTATACATGATAAAAGTTGTTCATCAGAATTGATCTGACATTTTTTATTTGAGTTGCAAACTGCACTCAGGATTCATAATCAAGGGTAAAAGTAACGTTTAGTATTTGGGAGTACGTTATTTGTATAATATTTAAACGTTACTTTTACCGTTGGTTATGAATTCAGAGTGCTTTTTACAACTCAGTTACTCATTTAATCAAAAAATTTGTTGAATTTTCGCCTACGAACAGTATATAAATTTTGTGCTGTAAATACTACACATACACATACTTGACACAGGCATATAATAGATGTACAGCCAAACGTACGAATAATATACACAAGAATGAATCAATCCATCGGTACACGGATTTGGCATGCGATATCTAATACTTCCCGATTTGGCTTCGTACGTGAGCTTCATGTTAAGTCCACGAACGACTTTCAATGAATTATATAATCCTTGATTACAAGTATTCTCTTTATCTTCTGTAATCAATTACTAGTAATTTTATTTGCTACATAGTTAGCAAAGTAATCTAATGAAAAATAAGTATTTATCCCTTTAAGCACTGTATAGATATTTTTTTATATCTACACTCTCCATTGAAGTTTCAATTTCTAAGTCATTAATCATCTTCAGTGTAAATTTTGTTAAAGTTACGGTCGTCATCAATCCAAAAGTTATGTATTAAACTAATCTAAATTATGGCTTAAGGCCATAGATTACGAGGGTCGACACTATGTTAAGCTCAAATACAGTTCCCATCAGACAATATATATAAAACATTCCTCATCAAGTTTACATAATATTACAGTGAATACATTAACATTATTATAAGTAACTGAAAATTTTCGTTCAAAATTTTATTTATGTTATTTCTCTTAGTATCATTACATTCAAAAAAAAAAAATCAAAGCCGTAACAAGTCATATTTCAATAAAGAAAAACATTAAAAAAAATTTATGCTCTTCTTTATTTTATTTGACTTCATATCAATAAGAAAAATACTAAATTGTTAAATTAATCTATTGTTGGTTTTCGATGACCTATATCGTTTATGGCATTGAAATTAACTATACTTACTTACCTGCGCGCTGAGGACATTAATCCGTTACTTATATATTTACTATCTCACTCGTATTTTAATAAAGAGTAATAGTCCAGTTTGACTTGCACCTCGCATGTCTTTTTACCTTCCAGAGTCAGTCACTCAGTGACAAAATAACGCGTACATTGTATATACTATTAAAAAAATTGTAGTGAATTGAAAGTTTCATTGGCGTGAAGCTAAATGTTACAGTGGACAAACATTGGCTCAGAAAGCCGAAATGCAGCTACACTTTAACCTTAGCATCTATACAAGTCTTGTTTGTAATATTTTAAAGGATACAAAAGCTCAAATATTTAGAACTGTGCACTTAACATAGTATTGAACCTCACGTAACAATAAATCAATAACGATTCATATCATGTCAGTTGTGTTATGTATTCATTTGCGGAATACTATTTATAATGACATGATATAGGCATTGACATGCATGCTATTAATTACGGCAATTATTTACTCACGTAATATATTGAGGCTTAATAATAAGTAACTGTAAATCAAAGACTAACACTACGTAGCATGTTTTTTATAAACGTTCGTTATTTTAAAAGTGTATTCAAAAATATAATCGTAAATAACTGAAAATTTAATGACGAAATTAATTTCAAAAAATGACGAATACTCATTTCCGAATGATAATATTTATAATAAGTCGAAAAAGAAAAGGTTCCCTTTTTTTAATTTCAATTAATGAATGCTCTCTCTTACGAGATGAGAGAGATAATTTTGTAATAAAATGTAGGCCTTGTATTGTACACAGTTTTTGTTTTATTTGTGCGCTTAATGACGAACCTTGTCATTTCATAGAGACATTGACTACGCAGACTAAGCAAAGTACTGCGGATTTAGTTGATAATTTCGTTTTTTATATGTAAAGTTTTTTCTTATATATTCATACTAGAACAATCATTAAATTTTGTGACCCATATATATTTTAAACTACGACAATTCATCATATCGCCAAATTGTATTTAAAAAAAACTTTGATGGAAAGCAAGAAATATAAAATAAATATTATAATTTTTTTTTGTAGATCTTCAATTTGTATTAAAATTCAAATTAATTTGTATTAAACTATCGAGTGTAGTCGTTTCATTCATGTCATATAGAATAAAGTATAAGTTTCATGAGTAGGAAAATACTACCACAATAAAAACATTAATTTAGTAATACTACAAGAATTTTAAAAAGCTTTAAGTTTTTTACAAAAGTATTTAACAAAAAAAAATGTAAACATTAATTGCTTACTAAATGGGGATAGTGTGGCTTATTTTACAATTTTCTCGATTTTTATATACCTAAGTTTTGAGAAGCTTTACAACAATAATTACACAAATTATGATATATTTCACTATCATCAAACATTTTCATATACGTGTAATATTTTTATTAGACTGTAGCCTTATTTTGGTAAGGTTTTATTCATTTTTCAAGATTGAAAAGACTTTTTAATAAGTGATCACAAATTTGCTGAAAAATGGAACTTTATGAATCCAAATATTTGTGCAAATGTTAATTTTTATAATATCTGATTCCAGTATTGGGATAATGTAATCATAAAATAATTAAAACTTTTAATATTTTGATTGATATAGCAATGCTGATTTCAAAACAACTTCAGAATGGTGATACAAACTTATAAGACTGACACTATATACTGCCTATTAACATTGTTAATATTTTTGGATGATTTTGAATAATTCTCAGGTAATTTGTTTTTATTTATAAAAATTATATTAATATAGCCTGTGTAAGGGAAAATAACGTATCCCACACAGGAGAAATTTTACAGAAAGCACAAAAAAACGTTGGTTGTATGATTTTTGGCCAAATTCAAAACATTAAATAGACACAACCTTGAGTTCAATATACTGATCTATGTTAATTGAATCAGTTATTTAAGAAAAACAAAAAAATAATGTGGTGGAAGTCCTTCTATCTGATCACAAATTTGACAGGCCATCGTTTTTTCAAACTATAAAGCTAAATTTAGATACAAATTTGACATTCGCAGCTCAAATCATTTCGATATAATGTGTATTTGAGTTGTATGCATTCTGATAATCGAACAAAAGCCATTTTGAAAAAAGTGAGGGTAACGTCCTTTTTCTTTTTCACATTCGAATATATTTTATTATCTATACACTTCCCTAGATATAGAATTTTTAATTGTAAAAAAAAGTAATAATAAATAATTGACGTTCTATGTTATAAAAACAAATAATAAATTTGATAATAGCTAATGAATACGACGTTTTCACATTAAAAAAAAACTTTTAAAACAATAGCAGACGATGCTCGTAATAGCGAAAAACAAAAATAAAAAAACATTTTCAATTACGAAGGCTATAATAATTTGAGGTTATTCACTAACTTTATAATGAAAGTTTAAAGGAAATAACATTTCCTTGAATGCCCATGGCAATAAAATAACAATGAAATTATTTCCGAGCTGTGTGCTCATTCATATTTTATTTTAGTTTGTGACCTGTGAATAAATTGTAGGTTGGTAACACTGGTGTAATCTTAAGTTGGTGTACTAATCGTTTCTCAATTAAATTGTTTAGCCGCCATTAGTGTTTCTATAGTACTGATATAGTGTGTACGAATTTCAAATTATGTCCCGCCAATATCATAAAGGTCGACTCTAAAATTAGTTCTACTATGGCAGTGTATATTGTAATGTTTTTCAAAGTGACTATTCATACTCGAACAGCTGTGAATGATATGTTCAGTGTTATATTAAATTATTATTAGTGTAATCAAAAATACTAAAACTAATTACTTATTTTTGCTACCTGAATGATATGCCGAAGTTATTTTGTAGTAATGTATTATCCACTGAAGAATAAAACGAAACTGAATGTCATTCTTATGCTCATGTAATGCATATTAACTCTTGGAATACTAACCAACCATATATTATTATTCGAGATGAAGTAAAAAAAATTAACTTTTGTGTTGTTGTATTTTTTTAATATGACACTCACCGCTTATCATTCAATGAATGTCATATTTAAAAGCTTTAAAAAGCAATACCATAATTTTTATCAAAAATAATTATAAACGTTAGTATTTCTCGTTAGGATTGTGAAAAATATCTTTGTCACCAAAGAGTTAACATATTGACATATAATAATATAAATGAAAAATTTAATTATTGAAAAAAAACCATAACCAGCAATTCTATGACTATCTTTAATAGTTTTTTTATTGGCATACAAGTATAAGATCCATATTTCTGATAATGCTTTCCGACGCAATTGTCCGACAGTTTAAATAGCTATTAGAATTGCAATCAATATAATTTCAACAATAGTAGATACATAGGTTAAATATATAAGAATTAAAATAGAAATTACAAAAATAAACCATATCAAGTTTCAAATAACCTTGTGTTATTACGTAAATTATCAAATTTAAATTACAAAACCTTCACACAATAACGTCGATTAGTATACAATTTCTATTTACAATGAGTTTTGTCTACTGGTTGTCCTTGGTAAAAAATATTACATACAAATATAATAATAACACAATATATTATACGTTTCTGATCAAAATTATAAATATATTTGGACAAATAATATGTTATATTATAATTTGAATAGCGTTTTATTGATGAAAAAGTTTTTATTTAAGTGCTTAGTGATAAAAACTGTTTAAATAAATACACATTGTATAATAAGTATAAAATACAATGTTTAGATATCAATATTTGTGGTAAAACTATAAATAAACTCTTATTTTGCTGATATACTCGTAAACTGATATTTTGCTCAAATTACGCTGGTGTGACAGAGAAACGTTCGTATTATGTCAAGCGAGGATTTAATAGAATGAGAAATGTTATATTCCAAATAATCCTAACCATAACATCTTGACTTCGCACTGATCCAATCCTTTTAACTCCGGCTTGATTGTAATCACATATTGCATTCTCTGTTTTATATGGCAACTTACCGCCTCGTAAAAACACAACACGCTCGTTTTTCGCGTCTAATGAAATATTTCCAGTATTTTCGTTACCATTTTCTTATTAAATTCGTAATATTACTATTTTAATTACGCTTTTTTATAACACATAAATTAAATAAAGAAAAACGTTGAATAATTTATTCACAAAATATGTTTTATAACAGTTTTTATCAGTTCATATCATAATGTTAAAACTTTAAACGAATGACTTGAAAGCTTTTTTTGCATAGCTTTTTACGCTTATTTTCAAATGGAAAAATAATTCAGAATAAATATTTTAATGCAGCAAACTTTAACATTATGTAAACTTTTGTCTTAAGTACTTCATAATGCCTAGAACTCAAAGTTCCTTTTTTATTTTACTCGGCTACCAAAGGTTTTATAGCTGGTTTTCTCATAATTTGTTTTTTATCAAGCCATACAATAGTCTTCATTTTTTAATAAATTATATCCACGCTAGTCTGCAACCATTCATATCAGTTCTCGTATTAAGTAAACAACAGAAAATTTACGATCTTTACGTTCCACAATTTTGCATAACCAATCCAATCAAGCAAAACTGATTGAAATTATGTGCATATTTAACTGTAAAACAGCAAACACATATCAGTAAATTATACGAATACTCCTTCATTTGAACAATTGGCTGATAACAAACTATCATGAAAAAAGTCTCTCGCAATAATCGTTATAAATAAGCCTACATATATGGTGCTTAATTTCTGAAGTGGTGGAAAGATATTGTTAAGGCTTATATACCCCTATTTTGCATATATTAAATATGAGGGCAATTTTTATCTTCTTGATATATTTAACCTAGCCAATTTTTTACCATCTTTACTACGAAAGCATATGCATCTACACTGTGTTGGTATCTAGAATGTGGGCTCAACCCAATGTGTATACAGGCCAAAATTTTTGATCTGTACACACATTTTGGACGATTACAATTTTATAATTATAATTCCATACATTTCATTGATATTTATTTTGATTTTTTTTTTTTAACATTTT
>JAGVSQ010005043.1:0-18320 GCA_022683975.1 Rhyacophila evoluta | reverse complement strand
ACAAAGAATATAGTGTATGCAAAAGCACTTCAATAATCAAAGTGAGTTTTAATTTGATCAATATTCTTTTACATAATTACACAATACTCTTTTATAGTGCATGGCAACGCATTTCGGGTTCAGCTAGTAATAAATAAAAACTGCAATTCAATGCCGGCCACAAATAATGGCATTCTGTTTCGTGGATTTTTAGTTTTTACACTTGTACCAGTGACAATAAACTGTTTCACTATAAGGCATAAATTGCTAGAATTTAAAAATTAGTTCATAATATTAAACTTATAATAAATACGAACAGATCTGGCTACTAATATAAACACGAAATTTGGTGCTACAGGTGGTTTAAAAAAAAATACGTTGTTATATAATCACTGCACGTAGATTTCATTATTTTTACTTTAGCCAGGATATTTTGATGTCAACATTGGATAAATAATGTAAAATATACAAAGATTGCTTCATTATTATAGGTCAATCGCGCTAAATGAGAATAATATGACGTTACCTGAATAGCTTGGTTAAATGTCATCCGACTAGCATGACATGACCTAGTCAGTCAGTGGCGTACAATGAACTAAAAGGGCACTGCAATCACCCTGAGGGAATATTATGCAAAGCGCTGGTAGAATTTTAAATGTGAATTTTCACTTTTCACGCTCACATGTCGCCTCAACTTACTGGCTGAGAAAAATATTTTTTGCTTATTAATTTCTGTTTAAATTTATTTCGGCATATGATTTTGTTTCAATTAAATTAAGCATATGGATCTGTATAATTCGAAAGCTAATCTTAATAGGTCGTTTTAATGAAAAGCCAGTTTTCTATTCTCACAACACATCTGGCATAAGTTTCACATATTTTAAATTTTACTCCAGAGTCAAAACCGTTACTAGTGGAGGCGTTCATTAACTCAAATACCTAAGATACTATTTCAATGGATCAATAAATTGGCCTATGTAATAAACACACACTTTTGATGAAATAAAAAGTGTATTTGAACGACTTATTAATCACATATCTTTTAATAAATATGTACTTTTAATGTCTTCATTGAACCAATATGCGTTCAGAAATAAAAACATTAACAAACCCCTAATTATTTCGCATTAATTCCATTAAAAAACTCACCCTGTCTTTTATATAATTGTAGTTGTATTCTTGTCCAATAATACTTATGTCATTGTACACAATAAATAGGTAAATTAAATGAAAAAACTCTATGTGCATGTTTAGTTGTGAGTATCTATATTGAAACATGTATAATTTAATATTAAATAATTATTTGCCTATGTTTCTTTTTCTGTTTATTTGAAGTTAATATTCTGCTGTCTGGCAGTTTCTATGTTGATCTGTCTGAACGACCATATGACTAAAAAAATCGAGTTCAATATAATGATTTGTTTGTTTGTTTAAAAAGCGTGATTTAATGATTATCATTACCAGTTATCTGTCTGTCACTGACTTTATCGGAGAAATCATCATAGCCCGACGTAACTGCGACGATCAAACAAGCGATAACGAATCGGCTCGGTTCTGAACTCGGCCTGAGATGCGCAGATTTTAATGCGACCGTTTGACCCTGTCTCCTACATAACAATGTTTGCCATTTAAAATCAGAGACCCTCTCGTTATTTATTGTCCTCTTCACTGCCTCTCAATTCCATACTGTGACAACCTTTTTCACGAACATTTAAAAATAATATACACATGTATTATATCTGACCCCAGTCATACACATACACTAAACATATGAACAGCATAGTTCTCCACGCAAGTGCATCTTAATTACTGAGATTTTTCTTCATGAAGTTTTTTATCAGCCAATCACTCAACCGACTGGGGATATGAATCGGAAACTGATTGAATAAACGCACGTGTTTGAAAATAGATCAACAGCCGTTAATGAGTTAAGTCTAATATTAAATTATAAATCCAAAATATATTTTTATGCATAATGTATATTGTTGCTATCAATATTTACTCCTCCATTAACACCGATAGTCAGAGATGCTGACCCTATGCAATTTCCTCGCATTTTTCCAATACCATATGAGTATGTATACATCCAATTGCTTCGGTCCATTTAAAACAGTGAAATTTCATTGTTTAAACATATTCACCGATATAAACTAGGATCATTTACTAACTATTAGTGATTAATAGAAATCGCCATATTCAATTATTACATGCAAATGAATGCATATAATAATTGAATGTGGAGATTTATTATTAGTAACATTTTTTTATGAACAGGTCGTTGAGAACGGCTGTCCGATCACTTATCTTTTTATCAAGAAGTGTCAGCAGCGTTGGCTAGTGCGCGATCTCCACGATCCGATGGTAACAGAATGGAAGATATCATCTTCATTGGAGACCCCGAGAATTATTTTCGGGACCGCAATCAAAACATCCGCTAACTGTCATTTACAATAATGCTTTTTATCGGTCACGGCTTCAATTATTTTGTATGCTGCTTATATTGAGAGACGCCAAAAATATCGACACCGCTGTCTGTCTCTGTCGATACACCCGTATACTCGTGATGTCGAAATAGAGACTTTCAATGCAGCAAAATTGACATTCATACTATTAAAAATGAATATATCGATTGATACTATTATTTTTGAATACTATGCATGTATTATGCATACAATTAGTAAAATAATACGTTTTTTATAATAGAGTACAAATTAATATCGATAGATTTAATACCAATTAGATTTACGAGATGACCTTGTTTCACGATATATCATATAACCAATGTAAAACAATACGAGGTTCGATAAAAAATATTCACAATTTTGTTTCTTTATTATTATAATCCCTAGTTCAAAGTAATCTCTATGAGACATAATACGTGTGTTATGTGTACGTTATAAATATATAATACAAGAATATATTTTAGTTAATTGGAAAGTTGCATTTTCTTTATTCTTTTTGTTTCTGAAGGTTGGAATATTCCACGATAATTTATTTTTTTATTCCATTGTTGCCATTGTGCGTGCAATAGAAGGCAAAACTTACATTTTTTTTTAAATTTCACTTTTAACCAAACGTTATGAATCACACCACGACCATAAATTGTAAGTGAACTCCCCCGCAATTGTAAACGTATTTTCATATCATAACGATATTTATGAGTATGATGTAAATTCAATGTAGATAGTTGAATCAACAAAAAAGGATGCAGTAAAACAACGGAAAGTAAGAGGTACACAGTATGAGTTAGAAGTTGAGGCCCACTGAAACAAATAAATTATCCAGGAAAGTTAAAAAAAGGAAAAAAAATAGGACCTCAATTTGCTACCAGTAGGAAGCACACTGTAGTTGACAGGTTTTCAGCGAATGAAGGACTTGTTTTGAGAAATACGCAGTGGCAAGCCCCTCGCTACAGTGACCAACTAAACGTAAGTTCCTTTTGTGCTTTTAGAGTAATCGACATCCACGTTCGATCCATTATTTCACATATTTCCATATTTTGTTTGCTAAACGCTGTAATTCTGGGTAGCATCCAAACTTAACTTTTCAGCATTGATTGTCTTTCGTATGAATATTAAATTATCATGTTTGAAATTTACAGCGATGTAATTAGTTTAGTAAACCCTCAGATTTAAGATTTCCAGGAAGTAAATTTCTAAAGAGACGTTTTAGTAGGCTAATAGATTAAATAGTTTTATTTGGATTGAAACGTACATAAATATTATATTATAAAATCTATGGAATCCTAATTAAGTGATAAACTTCAAAGGATATATATTTATAGAATCAAGGATTAATTAGCTGGCAGCGACATGTGTTTTTTTTCATCCGGCAATTTAAAATTTATATTTGGTAATCACGTCATTTTGTATACCTGTGCTTTGTGTGAAACAAATTGATAACATCGAAAGGAAAATTCCAATAAACTAAGTATACAGTGGAATATCCAATATCCGTTTAATAACATATGATGAAAATAGTTTAATTATTTGCAGAAATAACTTGACTTAACTGAAGAGAAAAGACTCTGCAGGAAGGCCCGCCTGTAAATGCGAAGATATTTATTTTTTGTTAAAATTTATTTAATAAACTAGTCTTTTGATAATGATGAACTTTTGATTTGAAAATAATATTTTAAATGCTGGTAACCTAAATGCGTGAGGTGATCACATAAAACGCCATTGTAGAATACAATATTTTCATTTATGTATAACATAGCGTAAAACAATTATTCTCGTTTAAAAAGACGAAACACGGGTCATAATTTTGAATTCGTGTGAATTTTATAATTTCAAATAGTTTTGAATTCTGGTCCATGAGAAAACAACGTCATTATTGTATAATTTTTATAGTAATAGTATTTCTTACCAAATTTGTAGAATTAATTACCTACTCATGTATAATACCTTTATTTGCTTTAAATTTATGAATTGAGAGTCCACATTAAATTTTTCGTCTAATAAGCATTTTACGACCATAATAATAATTTGAGATTACATTTTGCGTATAAAAAATAATTGACGTTACCGCTCTGTGCAAACAATGATGGGATTTGAGCATTTATGATATATTTTTAAGCCGCGTATGATAAGGATTTACGCGTTTTTTAAATATCCACCGTAAGTAAAATTAACATATATTTTTAATGTATTGTACAACATGGAAAAAAAAGATTTTTAAATGCACTTTGACAAGTTTTTTCAATAGTACGGTCACTATATTTATGGATTGGCTAGACACTGAAAATTGAAATAAATATTATGGATTTCTCTTCGAAACTCGCACATAGAGACTTATCGTTTATTCATCATCTGCGGTTGGTTTTATAGTAGATAAATATGAATTTCCGTTACGTTTATGCTGCTGTTTTTATAACCCGTAGAAAAAAAAACTCACTGCTTTCAAGTTGCATGTGTACTCTATATATATACAATCATATTTATTATTCATATGAGAATTATTACTACTAGTTGATCAGGATATTAATTTATTCAGCACGTGTTGGTAATTTATGAGAGCAACTTATTTTGGGCCACGACGTATCTTGTGAAGGTTTACGTTTCAGATTTTTCCAAGGCTTCTCTAGACGGTTGAAAAATAATTAAGTGTATACAAAATACCACGCAAAGAAAATCGACGATTGTTGTGCCTTTTTAATGAAATTGAAGCACCAAAATTACAGAATAAAATCATTTGATATCAAAAAGTTAAACATTAAAAAAATATTGGTTATTTTTTCTAGAAAAAAAACAAAAATCGATACCAAAGATGTATTTTTTTTACAAATTAAGTTAAACTGACTATGAATTTTAACATCATTTTGACTATGTATTGTATACTTTTTGTATTATTTTGATAAATTTTATTATAACCTTTGATTTATATAATATGATTTTATTGTATCAAACCATGTAGGTAGTTAGTTGATGTCAAAAGATAAACAACATCTGCGGTACAATTCCAATCGGTATTGTAGAAAGACATTCGTTATTTGCAGCATATCAGCAAATTTAAATCAACTATAATACAAAAATAACTTAGTAAATCACCATTCCCCGTAGTTTTCCTACATTTTTTTCTTTATCTTGTGTACTATAACCGTCTTTCATCTAAAATTTCCTTTCAGAATGAGCAATATATTACACACATTTAGTTTTTCAAACGGATTGTTTGGTTTTCGATAAGGCATCATTATTTCTTAGTACATAGTTGTTACCATGTCAAGAAAAAATAGCTTCACTATATACACGTATAATATAATCTTCGAAAGCATCCAACCTACTAGCAATGCCTAGAATATTTCGCCATATAATAATTTTACAAATTTCAAGCAGCGTTTGTCGATACATCATTTTCTTAGATAAATACAACTGTCTTAATTTTATTATGTAAGCGTATTTTTCTGTTTTAATTTCCATACAGATCCAAAAAAAAATATGTTTTTTTTATTGATATGTGTTGATTAATAACTCGAAAAACTTCATTTTACAAGAAAACAAAAAAAAAATCGTTTTGAAGTATAATTTTTCTGTTGGAAATATGTGTATTTTTTTAAAATTTGTAAATGAATATTTTCAAAAACTTATATATTATATAATATATCGAATGTATTTGATATTATCGGAAAATATGCACTAAAAATAAATAATATGCAAGAAATGCTTTAAATAATCCTAACGCAGATTTAAAGTGTATAACTTTATTTTTGCACTATTTCTAGGAAAATTTTCAAAGTAGTCTACTATAACAGTACTATTTTTAAATATATTGTTATCAAAAGAAAATATTGATTTTATAAAATTAGATATTTCACGTAGCAAGTAAAGCTATGTAAAGCGATAAATAGTGCTTATAATGATAGTCTGGATAATGGTATATAGCAGTGCTGCGTAACCTTTATCTTTCATGGCATACTTTACTTTTTTTCAAAAATTTCGCGGCACAATATAAGAAAAAAAAAGGAAAAAATGCCGCGGCATTTCTAATATTTTCCAATATTGGAGAATGCGCCACGGCACACCCAGCATTGTCTCGCGGCACATTGCGGAGCACCTGTTGGTTATATAGCGTTGTTGTAGTTTGAATTGTAATTTTTCCAAATTACTTTATTTTTTATTTTTACTGTTCTATTTTTGATCCCAACATAGAGCATATGGATCTACACAGTGTAATGATATCCACTCCGAAAGAGGAGTATATAGATCTTTGTAATGTGAAGACGTCTTGACAGATTATTTTTCATGAGAATTGTTTCTCAGACAATTACTCAACTCAATTGGCATCTAGCCCTGCATTTTCGGATTTTAAAATCCGACAGATAAGGAATCAAACCCACATTCCCCGGATCGCTAGGTGCACATGCTACCAGCTACGTTATCGAGTTTTCTCTATCTTAATTTTGTAACTTGTAAAATCTTCGTGGTAATTTCACATTTCTTACGTATATACAAAATCCTGTACACTTACTATAACAAAAATAGCCGAATAGTATCTGCTGTAGTGACAGAAAATACATCAACATCGATCATAAATATAACTTTGGAGTATTCACATGATAAATTGATCAGGGCCCAAACAAACGGATTAGGTACATATTGCGTGACTCCCTGAGAAGATTAAATACTGAAGGGATCCCCTTATACCGCGATCCATTCAGGCTGATGACGATGATAACACTTCGCTAATGGCCAAGCACACACTGTCATTATAGTTATATCTTTCTTACATCAATTCCCACTTGCGGTTAGTGATTAATGACATATCAGATATCGTTTTCCCACGATATTTAACGAACGACAGATTGTTCGGCTTAGTTTCATTGTGAGAAACCGCAATTAGAGTGAGACGGAAATTTCTTGAAAATATTACGAGTACCAATGAAAGCTGAACTGATTCTCTAGAATTTCTTTACAAAAAATACTTATCATATTTCTTTAAGCAGGAAAATACTGGCAATAAATACGTCTCATTAAAATAGAGATGTTTTATAATATTATACAATATATTACACTGAATAGGACTCGAGAGATTTTAAAAAGCTTTCAATAGTTTGCTTTCAGTAATGGCTTTTGGTGAGCACACCATCAATATAAATATAATTTATTCTGTGATATATGTACAAAATATTTTTTTATTAAGGCCATCTATGTAAAATGTTTGGTTTTATACAAATTTTGAAATAAATTCATCAAATAATCTTTAAATACTTTGTTATCTCATATAACCGAATATTCGCAGTATACTAGAATTGTTAGTATTTTGCAAACTCGTTTGTTTTTTCCATTATATTATATTGATTTAATTTAATCTTTAGGTATGTAGAAAACTAGTCGCTGATTGAAATTCTTTTAAATTATCATCATAATTATGAGCGCAACAACCGAAAATGGGTCTTGGCTTCCAGAAACAACTCATTTTATTTTTAATCCGTGACTATTTTCTAATTTACATTTAAGTATCATACTTTTATCACAAAGCTACGTAACGCGCAAATTTAACCTTAGCAACGTAAATGAAAAAACCTTTAATTTAAACTATATTGTTAGTGCAAAAATTAAAATACTATTCAGAAAATTGTAGGTATATTATAATTAATATTTTGGAGTATTTTAAATACTCGGCATCTTAATGGCAATAAATCATGATACTTAAATCGTATTTTCTTTCCATTTTCCAATCGATCCTCCAACGAAAAGTATATTCCCCTCCACCTGGCTTGAGAATATTTGTAGCATTAGTAGTTTAAAATTTAGTTTTAAACATATAAACAAATATTTAATAAACTTGATTTGTAATTAACTAATCGATAACGATACAAAGACTAGATCTAGACTAGATAACATTGTAATGATTAAATATGGAATATCGCGTTTAAGAAAAAAAATATTACGCCAAACTATCATTCAAAACTTATAAGATTTCGTATTGTTTGAAGTACACAACGTAACACGTTTGCCATTCGGTAAGAAATATATTCTGTCCTTGAGACCAGTAGCGGATTATAAAATATCGATATATTATATTTGTTACAGTAACAATGCGCATAATATTCACAAAATACGGCCATATAAGTGTATCATATCTGTCATCTCCAGTGAGTGAGCCGGAATTTTCCCGAAGGACGCCAACCAACCCTTCCTTACATGCGGAACTCTAAACATCTCTATATTAATAGACCGTGTTGTCGTCGAGGACTCTTCGGCGGATCTCGAGTTGTGTGAATCATTATTTCTCCACTCATATTCTGCCTTTACGTGCCATAAGAAAAGGTGGATACACGAGTATATATTAAGATAGATACAGCTAAAATATTACTTATTAAATTTTATGACACCGTCATTACGTAGGAGATGTTTTTATTTGAAGCACTTGCTTCCTATTATATTGGTTAGATCAGATTATCACGCGTGTGCTTTATCATTGGAAGCAGAAATAGATGTTTTTTCTTTGAAATAATTTAAAAAATATATTTTATTAAGAAAATCACAGAATTGGAAATTAACGATAAGGTCTTTTTTAAGTCTTGCCCTATCTTGAGATTTACACTTTCGTACATTGGTCCAGAATTTTTGTTCGACATTCTTTTACTTTCGAATGTTGTAGGATGTGAAAAATCGGAATTAAAATTCAAAAACAAAGGCAAAATCTGGAATTCGCGGAATTACTGGGCGCTACCGTGCAAAAAATGCCGAAAAATATGATTTTTATATTTTTCGCGTCATTTTCTCAAATTTTACCATGAGTTACTCTCTTTCTAAAAACGGGACATTTCGGTGTCCTAAAGCTGTGCTTAGGTACAATGGGATAGGTTACTTAAAAGTGGGTCGGTCCCGTTCAAAACGGGACGTATGGTCACATTAGGTACATTAAATACATTTGTTTAATTGCTCGCTATAAAATTTCAGGATATGAGTCATCACATTGTGAAGATACCTGTTCCATAAAATTAAAATATGATTTTTACAATGTCAGGTCAGGTATCTAGGTTTCTGTGTCGTTGATTTAAATCTTGCAGCTGTGGGATTTGAACTCGCAAACTTACCCGACCGCGCGCATTTACCATTCGGCCACCGGGGTACAGGATAGTATATTACATAAAAGTAAAAAAATCTTTATGAATCAAATTGTTTTATCAAGCGCATACAAATTCTTAGGTTGTCTAATTACTCATTCTTCTTATTGGTGATGATGTGTTATGTGATCTAAGACTATCGCTGACTAAAATGCCGTACTGTTACATGAAATCACAATGGATTTCAACATAGAATAAAATATTTTTTATGAAGTAATGCGATTTGAGAGTGGTACGCATAAAATAGACTTTACAAATGGACGATGAATCTAAGATCTATCGAAGTTGTTTAATAATAATTATTCTTATGACAATACACGATGTAATCTAATATATAAAATTGAATAATAGATAAATAATATTTTCATTTATACAAACCGATAAATACATAGAACAAGTTATAAATTTGCATATTTTACTATGGAAAATTTCATTTAAATAGCACAATATACTAAACATCTCTGTCGACAACAAATAAAAAATAATTCTCTCGCAATTCAACTTGTAAATTCTATTTTTGATTATCTGTCTATTGTACGTCTAACCCTTTCAGATATACAAACGTTCACAGATACATAAACTTTGCTACACAAAATAAAGATGTCTAGAATTCCACTTCTGTATAAACTAAACTTGACAATAAAGCTTACGGTCGCAGTCACCTTTGTGGTATTGCGTATTATGTTCAAACACAGCGTTGTGCAATCGGTTACCCTTAAGAAACCTTTGATGCTATTAAATAGAATTGAATTTACTCAATTAGAAACTCATAGCTATGGAGAAAATTATCTAAAAATAGTGATCGTCATTCATATTACAGATTAATACTTCTTACTCGAAATATAAATGCATTCAATGAAATTTTAACAGTCAACAGAAATCTTTTAGTGTAATATATGTAATATATACCGAGATCTGGGCTTAGCATTTAACACAATTAGTCTATAACTTATACAGAAGCCACAATGATGCTTGTACAAACTCGAAAGATATGTATAATTGTAACCAAGTAGTGAGAGAAAGGAGTCAGCAGATATGCCTAAAAATAATTTGGACATGTTTGAATGGATTTTATGATAGAGTAATAAAGAAAAGCTTTAAGAAAGACATTGAAAAGTCGTGTTAGGCTTTATTGGGCGAAGAAACGTAATACAACGATAACATTTACATGTATACTTCTTGATAGTTGTAGGAAAAATTCATAAAATAATACATATACCTCTACGGTGTTATAAAAATGAAACTGACGGTATATTATCTAATTATATTGAGCTTTTCGGCGCGCCACGGTGTGAAAGCCAATTGCCTTAATTGTATTGGATTGGAAACAGCGCAACACGCACGAAAGCTAGGCGCACCCCTTTCTACTGATATAATAAAATCACCGAAGAAACTTTGTTTCCTAAATGCTATACTAAGCCTTGGAATTATGTAAACTTAGGTGTTCCACAAATTTCTTGTTACAGAGCGTCTGGAAACATTAGTAATATGATTAAAGGCTTTGATCTTGTGATTCTATAGAATTCATTGTAGACAATTCGAAGTAGTGGTCGTAAAAGCTTTTAACTTTTTGATTTTCATCGCTTTAACAGCGTGGCAGAGAAACAATGTAAAGTAGAAAGAAAATTAATTTCAAAGCTTCCGATATAAATCGCGTTTATTTTTTCAAATTTACGATAAATTCAATATTAAAAAGACGAGAAGTATTCTCGTCCTTTTTTGGCTAGTGTCAGCGATGTAGTCTATTAAAGAACCATCGAGTTCCAGTACGATTCAAGTGACACATTTTATTTTATATGTAGATTTATAACATAATTATTCGTGATGTTCTCTTTCTTCGCTTTTATTACCATCTAATTGATGGATATGTGATTATTCATTAACTTCTCACTGTATGACAGGCTATGATGAATGCTCTTGGGACATAGTAGTAAACGTTGAAATACTTGTAACATCTATATCTATACGAGTATGTAATTGAGTTGTGGTACGTAATCAAAAATTATTAAAATTATAATTATATTGTAATTCACGTCCGCCGTTCAAATATGAACCCACCTTAAAGTAAACCCCAATATTATTATTATATGCGCTAACCGTACACGCCCTCAAAAAACGAATGACTTATAGTTGTAGCCATATTTTATTTATATGGCAATGTCATCATTTCTTGCAAAAAAAAAAACATCTCTGAAATATGACTCGAAGAATAATTCCCATTCGATTTAACGATAATTTAAAGAAATTGTTTGTGTCTTATAAAATGAGTTAACATGGAGAAACTAGTTGAGTACTAAAAATAAATTATAAGCCACTGTGATGGTTTTTTGTAAAATTTATAGATATTCAAAAGTAAATGTTTGCTTAATAAATACGCCTTACGATGGTACGTAGCAGAATTTTTCGTAGTAAAAATCATTATTGAAAGTTAAATGAGGAGAGACGTCAGGTATTTTTTTATTGAATCAATTATCGCTACTAGAATGGCTGCAAATACAACGCAAAATGTTTCGGAAATTAGCTCGGCAAATAAAATTATGCCTGAATGGTTTTATTGTATTCCTAACATCTAGTTTTTCGGCACGTAGAACAAAGCAAATTGTCTTAAAAGAAAATTACTTTTTGCTTTTGTATCGGCACCTTTGAGAAACAAGGCTGTAGACTGCTACGTAATAAAAAGAAATTGTTTTCCTTCGCATTGGAAACTGCTTACTTGTATCAGGATCAACATACAAACAAACGTAAAATTAACGCTTCGGTATTGTTTACTTTTTATCGATTGTTTTAGAAGACTTTCTTGCTTTAAGCTTACTTGCGATGACTTTTTTTGAATAACTTTATATAATATAAACCGATTCAATAGTAAATACGTCAGTACTCTCCAAAATAATTTAAACACATTAACCACTCCTAATGCGAGATTTTCGTCCACATAATGCGCACCTAGCAATCCAGGGAATGCGCCCATCTGTCGGATTTAAAAAATCTAAAAATGTAGGACTTCTTACCCATTGGGTTGAGCAATTGGCTGACAAACGACTCTCGTGAAAAATAATCTGTCAGGTCGTTTTCACATTGCGGAAATCTATATACTCTACTTTTGGAGTAGATTACTTCACACTGTGTAGATCCATATGCTCCACTTTAGGAGTGAATATGGTATATAAAAAAAAAGTTTAGTAATTGTTTTATGTATCATAGGTGCTTGACTACACACAAATGCATTATAAAGTATATGAAAAAAAAATACATTTGTAGTTTTATATAATAGTGTCATACCAATAATTATCGATGGTTTTTGTAAACATAATTGTAACAATTCTATTTGTTTGTTCAAATGTTCATTAATATCATCTCAGTAGTTGTATATTTCATAAAGATACAATTTAATTAAAGGTAAATTTTGTAATTTCTTTAAATCAAGTATAAATATTACTTATTTTATTATGTACACACATAAAAATAATATGTTAGGCATTACAGAGTCATGTCAGCAAAAATATTATTAGTGTTGTATTGTTTCAAAGTGACTTTATTGGCAAATGCGGTATATTCACGTATAAAGAGTGTAAGTTGACATCTGAATATAATGTTATAATAGGTATTATTTAGTATTTTGAAAATATGTTAACAATATATAACGTAATTTATATTTGTTTTAAAAATATACGATAAAAATTAATAATCACTAGTATGTAATACTAATCCGCTAAATAATTGATAAATGGGGTATATTCTAGTTTAAAAGATAAGATCAAATTATTAATCTTATCCTATTAACCAAGAATAAATAAAATATTTCGAAAATAGTCGGCGACATCCAATAACAGAAACAGCACAAAGAGAAGACGAATTAATACGAGATATTCTACCATATTATCATGAATAACAGTGTTGGTAATGTTGTTATTTTAACAGATGCAGTAGTGACCGGCCATGTTAAGATCGGGTTGCATAATGTCTTGTCAAATTAGTGAAGCATTCATTTCTGAATACCGAACCCTTTCTTCTTGCGGCATTGAAATTTGCGGTTAAGAAACGGCTCGCTTCGTTAAATACGGTTATATAACTTCAAATAATAGTGCGGCCTGTAATTATTATCATAAACCGGTTTGCGTAGGATGAACACTCCATTATTATTATTATAATATATTATTACATTTGACAACATAAAAATAGTAGCAATTCAATGGAGATTTATAATGGATATTAATTTCTCGGAATTATGATCATAAATATTAAGAACTGATCTTATAACGTATAACCTTCTATAATAAACTATTGATTTAATTCTAGTTCAGACAAAATATGTATCTAGTCTAGATATAGCTGCTCATCAATACCATGGTGTATTTAATGATTATCAGATCATACAGAGGAAAGTTTACGTTATGAATTAATTTCTAGTCACTAGAAGAGTAATAAACGTACGTTGCATTTGTATATGATACAACATAAGATTTTATTGTATGACCAAATAATAAATTTACAAGTTATGAAACGGTTCAATATTTGAAATACGTACATCAGTGATGATATCTATATACGATATATAGATATGTATGTAGCTACGATTTATATTAAACTGTCTTAAGCAAGCGAAATCTCTATTTTCAATTTACTAAAGCCGAATAGACCCAACGATTAATCTTATTTCTAGGATGGTGGCTAAGTAGTTTTCTGTTTTAATTAAAAGAATCTTTAATGATCTAAATGACCATTGGCCTTTAAGCCGGCTGACTTTGGATTAACCGTGAAAAATTATACCTCTTAGACATGAAGTCGACGCGCCCAGGTACCGAAGCCAATTTAAAGTGACACCCAAGGAAAATGATCAATGAACGCTTTGATGAATTTCGTATAATGAATCCGACTTGAAGTAAATAGTTTTTGTAAATCATAACTTCCTTGAGGCGCTATTGTATATATATGTTTAATTTAAAATTAAATATCGGTTGAGTAATCTTTCCTAAATAATATCCCTTGTTTTTTTGTAAAAAATTAGGTCTTAAGATATTTTAATATTCCATGTCCAAATCTTTTTTAAACCATCTTCGTTCCGAAAATGGAGCATACGTGGATGGATCTCTACAAATGTAAAGCCATTTCTTGACAGATTATTTTTCACAATAATTGCTTGTCAGACAATTGCTCAACCTGCTATCTATATCTTTTATATAATTATATATGGTATACATTTTTTACTATACCGGAAATTTGCTTCAAGATTACTAAAAAAAATAACAAAATAAAGAGAAACTGAGTTTAAATGAATTCAGTCTAATTATGACTGAAATATACATTGGTCGTCGCTAAAAATGATAGAATATATACGAAAATTTTTATATTGTAAGTGATTATCTAATTCAGACCAGATTAATTAAATATCATATTAGTAAAACAGTGAGCGAATTTCCTTCAGAAAGCGAGTAAACTAAAACACTTGCTCAGTGAAATCTAAAAATGTTTCTTCCACAGTTATAAGTGTCTATAGATGATTTTTTTAATTAAGAATACGAGTACCATTATGTAAATTAATATCATATTTTTCAAGATTTGATGGTGAAAATTAGACTAGTAATTCGTAATAATAATAGTATTATAAATCATTCGTATTGAATAAATAAGGATTTGATTTTTAATGACTGAAATTAAGATCTATTTAATTTACGTACGTTTAACAGTTTTTTTTTTTTTGTAAATATATACTTGTTATAATTCCATGGCAGTACATGATACCTTATCTTTATTGATTGTTGATTAAATAAAAAAAATATCGAATATAATATTTAAGTTTGACATTTCATTACGGGTCAAATGCAGGAAATATTATTTTTCAATAATTTTATAAAAATTATTCACGAACGACAGATGAGAGAGATTGATTGATGTTACGGAAATTGAAAGTCAAATCGATAAGTTTTTGTTTACTTATAACATTTTTTGAAACTTGAAATCGAAATCGTCTGACCTAGTAGTATTTAGACGTTCTCAACTGTTCTTATTTATTTAAAGTAATGATAAATTTAATAGTATATCGATTTGAACTAAAATAACGATTTTACTCTTACTACGTAAGTCTAATAAGTTTATACATTATATGTCTGATCTAAAACAACCGTACTTTTATTTGTAATATATCACAAAAGATTAAACAAATAAATAATATTAAAGTATACATTTGTTTTATTCAGACTTCATAGTGATAATTTATTTTCATGAATATTCATATAGTTTATTTTATATATTACGTTTTTAAATGTTTATACATCTTCAAGAATAAATCCTTGCTACCAATTTCTATTGGGACGGTTATATTGGATATAATATAATGGATGAGGAAATAGGATAATGCCCTAATATACAGCTGATTACATCGAACATGAAGAAATATAAATTATACTTTAACCGATGTCTTAATATGGATATGGCAGAAGTGACTTAACCTAGTGTTCTTCTTCTTAAAGGCATACGGGTTCTGCTGTCCTGAAAAGCAGCTGAATATTACATTATCTGCAATGTAAATTCAAAGTAATTAAGTGTTAACGTACTTGAAAAACAGCTATATGAAATATTAAAACAACTTAACGACTGTGGACTTATATATGAGTCTTGACAGAATATTGGTTGGTGACCGACGACTCATATGTAAGTCTTACACCAAACGTTTATTTTCTATGGTAAATAACTGAGTTACGATTTAGATTAATTGTGAATGTTGACGAGATGTGGTAAAACATTATTTCGATTTTTTGCACATTTACTCGCGAATTTCAACGGGTACCGTGAAAAATTCAGCAAAAAATTGCGGGCGTTAAGCTGTTAAGTGCCTGATGCCTCCATATATTTTGGAAGGAATAACTTAGTACACAAAGAGTTTTTTTTAAATAAGTTATTAATTGTATTGGTTATATTTTTAAGTAAGTCGATTCTTACGAGTCGTGAATTGTTGACAGTCTTTGGTACATTTAACAATATAAAATTTCATTATATACGCATTTAAAAAAAAAATCTTAATATCGATCACGTATCTTGTGTCGTAAACAAGACTATCGGTCAATTACCCCTAAGATATCGGTCTATGGGATATCATATATCCATCAAATAATATTATGTTGTACACATAATATACTACAGAATATACGATATTATTTACATAATATGAACTTTATAGTATCGAAGTAGACTTCCTAGAGGTAAAGGCTTTGTTAGCTTAGCATGTTAAACCATCCATCATAATAATGTATTGCCTATCATCATCATCTGTGTATTTGATCTTCAACTATATATTGTAATAAATATTTTTGGAAAACTTTCATGTAGACCTGTAGGTATATTAAAGTCTTAGAGCTTTGGAACAAATCTACTGGACACTGTTGATTAACCTATTGGAATAATAAATGTTATAATTCAATTAGTCCCAGTCTGTTGAATCCATAAATGCCATATTTAATTAGAAAAGTACGCTCTCGTTTCTCCGTTACAAAAACAGAGACGGCACATTTCCATTTGACGTTTTTTCAGATATTTCTATGGTTATGTATTATTTTGCGACATCGTTATCACAAAAAAAAATAAACACTAATTATAAACTCTACAACAAATCGTAGGATAGATAATAGAACAGTAGAATTTGTAGGAAGAAATGAGATGGGAACATATTATCATAATACCTCTTAAAGTAGTATTAAGAAAAATACTAGGATATATACTCGTACATATAGTACAATATAACCTCGATAATATAACGGACTGCTAATGCGGGGAAGAGGGTATCCGTTATATAAATATGAAAAATAGGTTTTTCGAATACGTTTTTTATGAACACTCTGGAATCCAACAATTGAACAACTATTTCTTGGTTATTATAAAATTCTATTTAATTTATGAGTATGCGTAATATTTTTTGCATTGACATTTTTTGCATTGCAAGAAGTTTTTTAAAAGAATAAATATGATCAATAAATAATTTTGTTTTACTTACCTTGATATAATGACTCAAACATTTGTATATTGGAATTTTGAATGTCAAAAACATGATGAAATGGACTACGGTAATAATGACAACATTTCATGATAAATCGCAAGCTGGAAATTATAATTATACATATTCCAGATGCAATTATTCAGTTAATGGATCCATTTCTAATCAAATTACAGTAATTAAATCAATCCGGTGATACAGAAATCCTAGGATTAATCGCTCTAAGCAGATTCGTGGAAACCAGTAAGTACCTCTTGGGATTCAATAAGAGAGACCGATCATTGCGGACCAACAGGGCTGCGTCAACTGTTCTCTAATAAATTATTCTATACGCAACCGTTCAAAAGATAATTAGTGAAATTAAGCTTTGGCTTAGTTGAGATTATCACATTTATCTTAGTTATTACACGTATAGCAACACTAGTGGCTTGATAGATTTTTGTTCATTTTCCAAATTCAATTTAATATCGTATAATACAATTTTATATATTTTATTATAATATTATCATTATTGAACAACTCAAAGAAAAATACATCCATGCATAAAATCACAAATACACTTTCAACGTATCGATAATTTAATGCACTCAATTATATGGGGAGAGATAGAAGATAGGTTGACCGTACGAAAATGATCCAATGAGTGAAATTATTAGCGTATTTCAAAATAATGCAGATACAATAAAACTCTTCAGTTTTATCAATTAATAATTTTTGTGTTCCATATTTGTTTGTCTCCCCGGTAGCGTAGTTGGTAGCGTGCGTGCCTAGCGATCCGGGGAATGC
>JAGVSQ010005042.1:0-18322 GCA_022683975.1 Rhyacophila evoluta | reverse complement strand
CGCTAACAGTGATCTCACATATGGAAGTTTACCAGTTTTAAATAATTCAGAACATCACATGAACCTCTTCAATGTGGTAGTATCATATTAAATAGTTTCTTTTTTTATCAGGATTAGTTGTCTAAAAACTGATTAATATTCATACAATATTATTATACATTCTCTATGTGTTACTGCGTATTATTAGAATTGATCTTCGATACTTTTTATTATTATTAGAAAATTGCTTCGCAGTTTAAAAAATATATTCATTGTGGTTAGTTATTAAATAAAGAATATTATACGTATTGTTTTCAAATTTGAGAACAATATGATATTTTTATTTATAACTCTTTATAAATTGACAAAGGGTTATTAACGATTTCCGTCAAAAGTGTCGTGAGTGAATTAAATTTAAATACAATGTTCACCTTCATTAGTAATGAAACCCTTTTTCTGAGGCCCATTTGTGCTACCTCCCTATCTTACGGCACAAAACAAACAATGCCCCTTACAGCTCTAAACACGTCACCGCCAACAAATACGTGGACCTCAAGTGGGCCGCTGGCCGTGCTTGAGAGCGCCGGCCCACTCCCTGGTGCTGCGACCCCTCGAAAACAACCGCTGAATAGCTACGTCATGGACTCTTCCACTTCAACACTTGCATTTATTAAGCAACTACGCTTTCTTAAATACACTGTATACATGCTGTACCGTTACAAAAAATATTAATATATATAAATATTCAGTAAAAAGACATGCTCAAAATAAAACTTTTTTAATAATTTATCATGCAAATTTTAATCAGTAAATTATCTAGATTTTTTAATAGTTTTTCGCATAATTATAGCAACAAGTTTATCATAATTCTGTTTAATGGTGGGCATACACTTGACCAATATTTTCGCACTACCATAATGTCATATACGAGTATAGCACGGATTGGGTTACATTGCTACATCAATTAAATATACCAAGCTAGTTATTCTCAACCAAACTCATCGAGCTTTTTATAATTAAGGTTTTATTGCGCATATTAATTGCATCGAGAACTTACAGATCCTTTTCCTCTCTATGTTACCAAAGTCATCATTTACTAACTGACTGTTTTCTTCCTAAACTTAGAAATGATCAACGTATTTGAATGGATTTAGTTATTAAATTAGAATATTTCTAGCAAAGCAAATAAATTTAATAATAGACTCTTAAACATTATATGACAATATTATATAAATTCGAGCTAATATTTTTTATTCTAGTTGTCATAACTTCTCAAAATAATTATACCAATCGCTCATTTCTTATCCCTCTATTCTATGACACCAATTTTACTGACCAGGATTATTATTTAGTTTATCAGATAAATAATTTTAATTCATATAACATACACTATTGCAGATTTTGACTTAGCTATTCACGTACATAAAATAATCAGTATTATCATGTATTGGTTATATATATATAAATGGGTTGTTATAACAGTATACATAAAAAAATATATATTTTCAGGAAAAATTAACACCACGATTAATTAGAATATTATTATATTTGAGCTCAAAGTTGTTAAAAAATTCTAATATACCTATTTTTTCTTTTTGTTTCAGTTGTCAGAAGATATTGGCTACGTTGTGTACTCAGCGTTGGGTAGCTTCTACATTCCCTCATGCATCATGGTGTTTGTCTACATTAGGATATACTTTGCGGCAAAAGCCAGGGCGAGACGAGGAATTCGGAAACCAAGACCCCGGCCGCAGGTAATGAAATAATATTTTAACTGTTAAATTATTCAAATTACAAAGATATTGCACACCGTATTCTATTATATCGTATTTAATAGGTTTCTGGATTTAGATCATTTTTTATATAGTTACCTCAAATAGCTACGGTATTATTGAAAATGTGTTTATCTCATGAGCATTTCTTAAACGTTTTAATCCATTTCATGCCAGTTTTATGATTCAATTAAATGATTAATTTTCTGTTTAATATTTTGGATGAAACTGTTACATGTAAAAATAAGCTGTATCATTTTTTTTATTCCAAGTTCGCTCCCAACATGAAGCGTATGGATCTACACAGTGTGAAGATTGACAGATTACTTTTCATGATAATTGTTTATCAGATAAATATTCAACCCAATGGGCATACAGTTCTGCATTATCTTCAGTATCTTCACACTATGTCGATCCATATGCTCCACGTTGGGAGCAAACATGATATAAAAAAATGTCATACGTACTATTATCGAATATCTATCGGACATAGAAAAGATATTTGTACATCAATAAAAAATATTAAATGTGTAAATAAAAGTTTGCTTTTACTTTGCTTTCAGAACGATCAGCAGACCAGCTTTTCAAACGCACCAACAGGCTCAGGAGGCAGTCGTCCGATGCCATCAGCTCCGGCCCGCCTCACAATGTCAGTTGCCCTCCATACTACAGCCCCTCCAAACAACAATAGGGCGAAACCCCCCACCGCGAGACCTGTCCAGAGGTAACCCCGCGAGCCTCCGCGAAGGCTTCGCGAGACTAGAGGACCCCAAGGCTTGATACACCTTGCACCCTGCAATAGAAACAATCTAGGGCACGAATATATGGAAGCTTTTCACGAACTCAATTAACATAGCGCTTTTATTGTGAACATAATATGTACATAAAGAATGTTTTCAGTAAAAATGTTAAATGTTGTCGTACATTTACTCTGACAAACTTTTTTAACTATAATTTATGCGTTTAATGTTACTTTTCTAATTTTATGTAAATTCCACATGAAATCGAGAATATTTTCCAGTTTATTTTACACTTCTTATTTCTCTCTTGGTATTATTCTTGCGTAGCTATAAAATAATCTCATACCATATAAATCAAAAATATATTTGACTTAAAGATTTATTTTATAAATTATATACCAATAATACTTATATTATATTCAAATATTGTAAACGTATGACAAATTTGAGTCGTGAAAAAACTTTTTCATATTTTGTACCATTACCGCTGGCACGAGAAAAAGAATGAACATTGGAACTAAAAACCAACACTTGCACTAGATTAATCTTAAAAGGCAAAGTTAGATTTAAGATAGGTGCAGATAGAACAAAAATAAAAAGAAATACTTGAAATAAATATTAAATATTTAAGAATGATTCAGTGAATTCATAACATGACTTTTATGTATTTAAATTGATCAAAACTGTTAATAAAAATGGTTTTGTTTTAAAAACATTGACCAAAAATTGAGGTATATATAGTTTAAAATTCACTTTTTCATTTGAATATATTTTAATATAAAAAGCTTAATTAGTTAAACTAATAAATTTCCCCAATGACACCAATTTATCAATCCAAATAGTGGCTGAATAGGTGTTGAATTTTTTTTATTTAATTAAATTATTTCCACATTTTTAAACACATTAAATAACTCTATTTTTTAAGAACCATCTTAAAAGACATATGTATCTTAATCATTGGAACATGTAAATAATTAAAAATGTGGTTATAATTCGAATTGATATATAAAACTTTTTCAAGTTTCAACGTTATCACTTCATTATTATTCAACATATTATGGTTAAGGATATTATATCACTAAAAATCAAAATAAAAAAAACGTTACAATATTCATGATCTTTTGTTTACATACTAATCATAATTAATTCAATTGGACATTTTAAACGCTTTATTACATTTACAATTTGTTATGTGACTTACACGTTCTTATTTTCACAATATATCAGCTAGTATACCAAATAGTTCTGTTTTAAACTAATTCCATTCAAACATTCACATTAAAAATTAGCTGAGCTTGTTAATTAATAATCAAAATGCATGTCTGCACGTTGATAATATTTAAATGCATACTTTAGTATAGAAAACTATATAGATGATTGTATATACACCTTCTTAATTTGCATAAGAGAAACCAAAAAAATAGTAGTGTTGTTTAAATGCAATTTTTTGTCTATATATATCAATTACTTCACCTGAAATCTTTTCTCGAAACATGTAAATATTAGTTATTTTAACTTGTAATTAGAGAGTTTTAATAATAAGTTGCACAAATGATTTAAGATTTCTTTTTTACATCATTTATGACATAATGAAATAAATATATATAATTAATATAAGACTATTGTAGAATAGATAAGAAAAACAACAGCCTTTTGAATTCTTTATTTAAATATATCCTGATTAAAACAGTTCGACGATTGTGCTAATATGTCACGATTACCTGAGAGTTTGTTTCTATATGCGTGACGTTTTTAATTTTATACTCGGTAAAAAATCATGTAGAACAGATGGTAATATTTTTTGAATTCACACAATGATAATTGCTGTGAGAGTCACTGTATTATCATCTCTTGGAAAGATTTTAAAATCATATTAGGATTTAAACACGTGCAAAGTTTAAAAAAACAATAAATCACAGTTAAAGCATTATGAAAAATTCAATCACGCAGTGAAATAGATCTGGCCGCCAGTTTAAAAATTCATTAGTACGTGATAAATGATTCGCGACAGACGGTTCGGATTTGTTGTGTGTGTCTAGACTGCTTTTTTATTCAATAAATGAAAGGAAATAGGACTTTTTAAACCCATTGGAAAATATGTGTTGATTACGAGTGCGAATGAGGGAAAATCCTTTGTCAACGGTTTTCCACTACGTATTATGAATTCGTTTTTATTTTCAAGCAAATTAAAATAACATCCAATGATTTTTATTTGCCTTTCATTGACTCGAATAAACTAAAGTCCCCAATACGCGGGTGTTTAAATAATGATAAAATACTTTAATTGTCAAATATATTATATTAACAATAAAAAATACATTTTCAAACATAAGTCCCTTAGATAAATTCATACATAGTTATCTACAAACTATTGTATAAAAACAACCAGATTCATAACTATTATTATTATAAGAGTTATCTTCGATCAGTTTGACTAGAATATTTTATAACCATATTGATAGCTTCAAAGTTCCATTTAATATAATTTAATTGAAGGATTTTTTTCCAGTAATAAAAGATCACATACTATCAGTAACGTAAAATTCTTTTCTTCAATGGTATCCAATAACTAATAATTGCACAACTTTTTAATTAATATAATCAAAATATGATGTAAATTTTAAAACCCAGCTTTAAAAAAATATATTGGTATGTAGACTATTTATACATTTAAAATCTATTGCTACCGATTACATACATTGATATTATAAATTATCATACCGCTATTTAATATTTACACGTTTCTTAATATTTGAAGAACAGTATTACGAAACAATATTATGTTCAAAAATAATTTATTATTATGGAATAAAAGCCATTTATCATTCTTTTCTAAGCTGTCATTTTTATTTGAAAATACATTTTCGAAAGAAAAAATTGCCAACGGGTAATTTTTTTTTAATGTTAAACAAAAGAAGGAGCGGTTAAAACAGGACCAAAGAAAAAGCTATTAAACTTTTCACTCTTTTGTCAACAAAAGGTGACTTTCCATCCAAAGGTACACGTTTGTTTCGCATACTTCGCGAGATTATTTTTATTAACAGGGTTATATACTTAAAGTTAAAGCTAATAAAAACAGTCACATTAATTTAAATTATAAAAATGACAGAATTTTATTCATTATAAATCTTTTAGGTTTCAAATTTACTCATATTATTATCAAAATCTTTTATATTACTGGTTATTTAAACATAAAAGAGTAAAACAAATATTTTAATATGTTTTTGCATGAAATTTTTACTCACTAATATTATCCGTTAATTTTTGATACTTTTATCTTCAACTATCTTTTTGTTATCTCCAATATTACTTTTCTTCTAATACTATGAAAATAAATCACGAATTTTCGTAAAAATATTTTTTACGATAAAACCAAAATATATCATCCTTGATTCCGGATCAGAGTTTTCTCCTTATTTCAATTTCAGACCTATTTTACTTTGAAAAACATTTTTTTATTTCAAAACTTGAACATTTATGCCGACATGAGACAGAATATTTAATACGTCGCTAACTTCGTGTGATAAATAAATTTTAAAACACGTTACGTTCCTTTTTAATTAATTTTCACTTTATCTAACATCAAAGCGACAGTTCATAAATCTAACTTAGTACATGTGTGCTCATTTTATTATAAGTGAAAAATGATTAAGTCATGATTGATTTATGAAAAAAGTTAATTACGAATTAAAAACAATAATAATTATATGTAATATTTTATTTTAACTAATATTTTTGACGTATTTTTACTATATCGTAAATCATTAATTGAAAAAAAAACCGCAATCCACATTCTGTGACACATGTTGGTCAAAATCATTTTTTGTGAAAAAGTAATCAACAGCATTTAGTGCAATATTGGGGCGATACTGTATTCGATATTATTATATTATGTGTACACTAGATGTTTCCAAAACTGATTTATTTTCATCACAAAATATGTTACGGCAACCAACGAATAGATTTTTATGAATACTGAATAATAAACAAAATGTGCTATAAATATCACTTCTTTTTCAAAAGGTTCAATTACATTTTTCAACTTTGTTGTTTTTTTTAATTATATTTAGAATTTCATAATTTCGAACATAATTAACATTTTAATTTCACGATTCTTCTATTATAACAAATCTACTTCTATACTAGGAATACTTCCAATTTATTATTTTATTTATCAATAAAATTTAGTGATTTGATTAGATAAGACTAATAGTGTATGCATGAAAGTATCGTAATAAAATAGTGTAATTTAAAATACTTAGAACAATGTTAACATAACCTATTTCTTGAATCGAATGCTTAAAAATGTAATCCCATTGATTTTAAATAATATTTATTTTTATACAACTTTTTTGTATGATTATATAATATATATTGTCATTTCACAATAATAAAACACAGTTATTATTAGTCATACGCCAAATCAATTATCAATCATTTCAACATTTCATCAACAAGCTCAATATCTATGATAAATATGTAGATTTCAAATTTGTTGCAATTTTTTTACCAAAGTTTTACAATTTTCACGCGTTATTCGAATATGTACCTCTACAAATGTCTCCTCAATATTCACTTATGATAACAAAAAAATGTTTAATCTGGTTTTTTTTTAGTAAAAAATGGCAACAAATTTTAAATGTCAACCTAATTTGATACACTCATAGAATTATTAAGTTAGACTAATCTCGACAACTGTTTCAGAAAGTATAGGGGTAATATACATATAGATTGATTTCCTTGTAAGTTTTACTAAGTAAATTATAACAATAATGATTCTGTCGTCGATTTTCCAGGGATTCTGAACGTCAAATAGCGACGATTGAGTCGCATCAGCCAATGGCGATTCCAATAGTGACGTGTGACTTTGCGTCGGACATTTCAACCAGTGAAGCAAACGACATGCAGTCGTTACCGCCACCAGAGCAGCCTAAAGACACGTTAAAGGTGAACTTTTCATAATAAATACGTACTTTTGTAAACTTTTAATATATTTAAACTACATATCAAATGTACCTATGCAATATTATTTATTTTCAGCTATAAATTTAATATTTTCCGTATTCATTTTTAAGTATTCTATAGTATGCGGCGTCTAATTGCCATCTACAATAAGTGCACTTTTTGTCAAATTTAAACTAAATATGAGGATGATGAAAGATCGATAAGTAAATGGATTTGAAAATTACAAATTAATATTATCGTAATTACTCTTAAAATATAAATAAATTGAATATTTAATTCAACCTTAAACATCCGCTTCTATAACGAAGCCCATGAAATAAATTATTTCTTAGATTTTTATTTTTATTCAAAAAAAAATAGGAAAAAGTGACAAGCAAATAAAAAATGATTTGCAAACATTTGACCAAAGTGCACTTATGGGAGATAGAAACTAGAATACTCATATATTGACAAAAAAACTGATTATTCTCAATCAAATTTACAGTCTTTATTTCATTTTTTCATATTCTACTGAATTAAAAAAAAAGTATTAGGCACTATAAATTTTCATTTTTTAATAAAAATTCAAAGTTATCTTGATATTTTTCAAATTATTTTTAAATAATTTTATATCTACTACAGTTATAAAATCTACTTTACATACAAAACACGTAACGTATATTATTTAATGTGTATTATATTATAAGTATGGTTAGTAGAAAAATATGAAAACGAAAGTCAAATCCCGCTATAAAGAACATCGAAATTACAAAATTTTCAGTATAACGAAATAAAACGGGTGGTCCTACGAGTTTGTTATAGCGGAATTTGACTGTATTCATCATTATCAAGACATTTGATGAGAGTCAAACAATGATCTAAGCTGACTGGAATGACTAGCATACGCATTTTTAGTAATAGACCACCGAAATAGTTTTAATATTTATAAAACAAAATATCCTCTATAAATATTATCATATATTCGGTTTTATAATGTACAAAAGATACACTAAAAAATTAAATGGGTAGACGGAAACGGATCCATTCATCAATATTAAACAAAAACCTTCTATCACAACGACGCAAAAAATCTTGAAAGTTTCTTCGAGCACAATGCTATTTCATCCATTTAATAGAGGTCTGTGTAAAGTTAAAGTAGTAAATTTGTTATATACTACAAACACAAAAACTTTCCTAGTTAAGTTAATCTAATATGTTATGGAACTTTCCCTCTACAACCTAACTCAATTATTCAGCACAACAATATTTGTTGAGTGTTTTTAGAAACACACATCCTCTCGAATAACTAAAATAATAAATAAATAGACCCCCCCTATATAAGCTTCGAGCTTTCCCAAACTCCTTACATAAATAATTCAAGAAAGAGATCACCTACAATCTTTTATTTCAAAGTACATCCACTATCTCTGTTACAGAGTGTGCTTCTATTTGTTTTATTTAATCAATTGTTTGTGTTGGTTAAATATAGGCAAACAATTTATATTTTAAAACATCAATCTAAATTTAAAATACTACAGATTAAAATATTATAAATATAAAATTAAATCACAAAATTTATAGCTGAATAAACGATATGAACCGATTTTCGTACTTTTATTGTACTTTTTTTACTATTTAAAATTGTTATGATTGTATAAAAGCATTTTCAATATGAAATTTAATTACATTATGTGAAAACAAACAACGAAAGTTTTTTACTGACTTTTTATACTGTTTTGGTGGCAGAATACTAAATTAATATTCTACTATTAACACACAGTGAATCTCCATATGAATCAAATGACAAAATGATAATAATATATATTTTTACGATAAAATATCGAAGCTACTGTTGAACGTTTCCACCAAGACGCTTGTTTTTTAGAGACAATGGTTTCTTTTTATATCAGTTGTATAAAATAATAAGATACGATACACGTCATGTTTGATTTTTATATAAGTAAGAGCTAGAGAGTCAGCAAAAAAACGAATCCATAAAACATAAACCTGAGTGTATTTTTGTCCTCGTTTCTTGAGACGCCCAAAGCCAATTTTACCTTTAGTGACGTATAAAACGTGTTTGATCTAGATTATAGCCCATTAAAAGATTAGAAAAGCAGAGACATAAAACATAGAAGAGAAACGACCACCTATGAGGATAATCAAGAACCTTTTTTAGGTAATATGTGATACATGTTAATTAGATCCGAAATCAGTAGGTTATAATTTCATACCTTTAATGTATTCTAATTATAAATCAACAATACTATTCTTACCCCAATGAAATACTTTGAATTATAAAAACAGTCCTTTAATACGATGGCGAAATTATTAAAAATGGATAAAAACATATTATTAATTATATTATTTTTACTGAAATACTTCTACCTACCTCAAAATGGCAATTATTGATTAACCAAAATAAGTTCGCCATTGATAAGATTTTAAGCTAAGCTCACAAAAATCAAAATATCTAATGACTCGTACGTTAACGTGCGTTAATATGTAACATCTACAAAATTGTACCCCTTCCCGTCGCAACGTTGTAACATTTAGTATTGACACAATGTATATGGATTACTCGCAGTATTCAATAAATACTAAGACTATTTTATCTTTTGCTTAATACATCTGGTTTTAGATCCATTTTTAAGCGTATTTAAATAGCAAATAATTCATTAGTTTATACAAATACTGACAGTTTTAAATCATCGTAGAATTTAATTCTTCAAATATCTTTTTCATCATCCTTGCAGAATACTTTCCAAATCCTGGCGTATATATGTATACATTTAAGCCAAAGTATACAACTACTAGGTACACTACTGCCTCGCTGTACAGTGTACTGTAAATTTTATTAAAACTTGGATGTTGGAACAAGCTATAAAACCACGTGTATCTAATATACTTCAACGCAAGTTCTCCATAGGCAAATATTTATGGTGGTAGTATAAATATTTAATAGAAAATAAAATTTAATTTATATCATATTTCAAAGGATTTATCGATAGTCGTATTGTTTTTCATACAGTGTACGAATATTGACAATGTTTAGTTTAACTTGAATACATTTATTAATAATATTCTATTGTTAAAGTGAAAACACACGATTGAAAAGCTTGATAATCGTTGCGACTATTATTATTAATAATATAATATTGAGGAGAGTCATATATTATAACATAATTTGAAATTAAGTAAGGTGATGATATTATAATTATGGCAGATGGATTTTCAATTACCCTATGCCTAATACAATGTAGTTTTTTGAGGCTCTAATAAGTTCTAGTTCGTTTTAATAGGAGCATACAATACACACTTGTATATACAATAATTCTATATTCGATGGTCTCAATTTCTCCACCCTTAGATAAAGCTTTGAATCAATATTTTAGTATACAGGTTATAACTAAACTTCATAATACGCTTTCACTCAAGGCATTTTACGGAAAAAAAGATTGAAAATTTATGTTTACTTACCAATCATAAAAACTCTAAAATTTGTGAATAAATTCAGATTTTTTCTTATTTCATAATTTATAATAAATAATATTGTAAAAGAAATAATTGTATTTTACCATATGAATATTCATGACATTTTGATCAATGATAATCAACTTATACCATACTAATCGGTCGTGTATTGGCAATACGTGGATAGTGAATGGAAAAATCTGATCACATTGATTTATTTTGAAAGTTTAAGGTTTCAAGCTTAAAATAAATCTCTGATAGGCACCATCATTTGATAATATTTATTAATTCCCAGTTAGCGTAACTGGTAGCGTGCGCATCTAGCAATCCGGGGAATGCAGGTTCAATTCCCCATCTGTTGGATTTTAAAAATCTAAAAATGCAGGACTCGATACCTATTGGGTCGAGCAATTGTCTAACAAACTTTTCTCGTCAAAATAATCTGTTAGAACGTCTTCACATTGTAAAAATTCATATACTCCACTGTCGGAGTGGATATTTTTACATTGAGTAGATTCATATGTTCCTCTTTGGGAGCGGACATGGTATAACAAATACATTAATAAAATTGTTTAATAAATAAACTTATTTACTATCAAAGTTTAACATTAATTGCGTAAAACTTATAATTATTGAACGTATAATATCAAGAATATGTTATAAATGCGTGACATATCCATATACTATGATTCGATACACAATGGATTGGCCGGAAAATTATCAGTGATATTTTCTGATCGAGCTTGACAACAAGTCAAGAAAATTTCCTTTTATATCGTATTCATGTATTCCAGTTTGAGGGCTAAGTAATTATTATTCAAGCGGTATCGGAAAAAGATTATTTTTATCCATACAAATCGCCACATCATATTGAATGTTGTCTGGTTGTTGTTAAGTGTTTTATAGATACAACTGGAACCATACGGGAAAAGAAAGTATCACTATATAATTATAATCAATTATTTTTAGTCTCTTCGTGGTTTTTTCTCTTCTTTATTATCTTTTAATTATAAAACTAATAATCCTATTGGTTTATTTTTAAATTTTCCTCCATTTTAAATATGCAATTATGATAATAATAATTTATGATTTCAAGATTATAATTTCATCATTATTATCCCAAAAGATTAATAAACTGATCGTTAAATGTTGCTCTTATTTTGTTTTTGTCTCTTTCATTTATTTATTTTGGGCTACATAGTTGATTAACTGCTTTAAATCGACAGTAATGAGATAACATAAATGTAATTTAAATAAAACAAAAAAAATATGAATAAAATATTGATCTATAGAATTAAAGATCATAAATATGCTAGTTCTTTGAAATCTAGTGGTATTTTTTATAAATGTATAGCACTCTAAACATTTTTTCACTATAAAAGACTCATGTCGTATAGTATAGATTAAATTTCCATCTTCGATTGTGATTAAGTTCGTTGTGGAATCGAATTTGACCAAGTGAATGGTAATTTATTGATAATAGGTTTTTTTTCAAATTATATCATATTTTTTATTAATATTTGATATTTATATTCAGGATATTGAAAAATGAAATTATAACAGAAAATATTCATTCTTAATACATAATAATCATAAAATAATGGTTTATACCTTTAACAAGTATACGCAAACTAAAGTAAACTAGATTAAAGAAACTATAAATAAACTAATGTGAAGTCTCATCCAAGATAATTTACCTAAAATAAACGGCTTACTCATTTTGTGTGGTATGTGCCTACATTACCCAAAAAGGTGACGGCCGTGTCAGTTTGAATTCTTCTAAAAATTGAATTCTTTAGCGTTTACTTTCCATCTAGGAGGACATTCAAAGTAGTTAACCTCTCTTCGACAAGGCTCTGGCCTATTAATAATTCAACCCTTAGCCGGCAAAGCCTCTAGAATACGGATGGGATCACCTTAAGTACGTGGAGTGAGAGAGGGAGCCTTAAAGGAAATGAAAAGCTCCTCGAAACCATTCTGCAAAAAGCTCAATTTTAATTGAGACTATCCAAATGAAGGCGTTAATAGAACACTGAACATTTCAAAGGCTCATCTTTCTAACAATACCTGCTTGCCGCTAGCTATTGTTTTCATCTATTAACCCTGACTTTTTCTTGAATTCCAATGAAAAGTATACTTATATAATAATTCAGCTTTATTTATCTAATAAATTTATTAAATTTTAAAATATTTATTTAGATGATATGTCATTTATATGTATACGTTTAATTATTTTCTATTGCATAATTATATTTACATCTTAAAAAAAAACAAACCAATACAAAATAATAAATCTATCAAATACTTTTGTTTGTAATTTAATTAATATCAATATACATCGAAAATTTATTTTTTTATCCCAGTGAGATAGAAAAAAATAATTATAATCATTTAACTTTAGGGATAAGCCTCTGCCATAGACTCTGCAGACTTTTCAAACAATTACTTTAAACACATATGATTTAATGCTTTTCATACAAACTTTTTCAATTCACATTTTATTTGAAATAATCAATTTCAATTATTTAATAATTTCAGTCTGTATAAAATTATATATTCTAAAATTAAATTACTGTGGGAAACAACTTTGATGTAGGTTTTACGTGTTTTTAGATGAATAAATAGATGGATAAATTTAAAGCAAACTCGCATTTGATTAAGTTTCTGTACACTTCCATCAGCGAGTTATTTTATAGCAAAAAAACACGCTTCCACTTATGTGTCGTTTTTCTATGAGTAGTAAGAGAAACAAAGTAGTTTCAACAATTAAACATTATCTTAATGACATTAACACTTTCAAAACATGAAAAATTGTCTCTACCTATCATAACGAAATAAACAATTATTATAATACACTAAAACCAATACTTAAATGTTATATTCTACTTCAAATACAAAACTTAACACAGTTTCAGAGACATACTTTTAGAACATTTTTTTAAATATGGTGTTGGTATGTGAATAGTATACAAATAAATATTATCTAAAATAATTCAATGATATTTTTATGCATACTTATTTAAAATTCAATTACCATAATTTGATAAAGTCTGGAAATGATAATATTATTATTAACTCCATACAAAAATCGATCTTTTCTTATGAAGCTGACATTAATTTTTGTCATGCTCACAATACATGTGACTCAGTTATATTTACCAATAGACAGATTATCATAAATCGAAAAAATACAATACTTAAGTAATATATATATACCATGTTCGCTCCCAACGTGGAGCACATGGATCTGCACATTGTGAAGATATCCACCCCGAAAGAGGAGTATATGGATTTCCACAATGTGAAGATGACTTGACAGATTATTTTTAAGAGAATTGCTTGTCAGTCAATTACTCAACCCAATGGGCAACCAGTCCTGCATTTCGGATTTTAAAAATCCGACAAATGGGGATTCGAACCCGCATTCCCCGGATCGCTAGGCGCGCACGCTGCCAACTACGCTACCGGGGAGACAGTACTAACAAAGAAATGTAATAACAATTCTATTCTACAACTACTCGATAGTGTTCTCCTTGTCTTACGACAACGTTTCCGCAACTTACTCACAAACTGTTTTATGTATAATGAAAATCGCGTTTCAGAATATTGCTGAGAACTTTTCAGAAGCAATTTACAATGGAGAGTATGCTTTAATAAAAATCTATCTGCTTAAAAAGCAAATAATTACACATGTTCAACTATTAAAAGACAGATTAAAATCAACCGATCTTCTATCGATACCATATTCATTACTAAGAAAAACCGAAACCATTAATACCGTATACCTGGTATACATTTTTATTTTATATTTTAACTACGCGGAAAACCCTCATTTATTGAATTATTCTTTTAACCGGCTTAGTACTGTTTTTAACAATAATTTTTTTTAAGACCAATTAATTACTGAAATTATTTAACACCAGTATCGAATATTTCAATATTGATATGGGTTCAAGCTGCCTATGATTGTTTTGTCTAGACAAATAAGTTAACATAATTTTTCAGGAAGACATTTTGTGACTAAACAAATAAACTTATAGTTAATTTTAAATATCCACTGAATTTGAACTTGGTCGTATATCGCGATTGGAGGCATTGGTGGCGTAGTAATACTTGTGCTTATTATAATATTTGTTGAGTTTTTTTTATACATACACATACATATATTTTTGTACAATTTCATGTTTCCAAATTTTTTCCGTATTTCACATGTTAAAGAAAGTGTTGGCCGTTTCAGTTTCATAGTTTTTCGTATCAACCTATAATACTTTACATATGAGTAAACCATAAATCTTGTTAATTTTCTTAACATACAATTTATCATAAAATTAAGGTTATTTCAATTACACCCATAGTCATTTATTCATAGCAGACATACTAACATGAGTTATTTAACACAAGTTTTTATCTGTCACTTACGTCGCAATTAACGCCAACTTCACAAATATGTACAACGCATTCATAATCAATGACGACTAAAACTTTACCGTCAGAAATATAAATTGCGATTTATTTTGAATAAATAACTTCAAAGCTATGTATTTAAGCTATATATCACAATAATTTTTGATAATTAATAATATAAAAATTTCAGCTCTCATTAATTTACAGTAAATAATTTTCATTTTGTAATAAGTTGAGTAATTGGCATACAATCAATGCTCATGACAAACGATATATTACGGAGATCCATGTATACTCTATGTTCTGGAATGGATAGTTTCACGCCGTGTAGATCACATTATACTCCATTATATTTTCTGAGAAAACTTGTTAAAAAATACTTTAACCATTATTAATTTATTTTAAATTAATATCCACATAACAATATTAAAAGCTTAACTCTTTCCCATAATACTTTAATTGTTATGTTAAGTATAAAAATATTGCAAGTATTATTATCACAGTAATTTAGAAGTAGTTTTTATAATAGTTAACTTTGAAAATTTCAAATGTGATTTATACTGTAGCGCCACTGATAAGTAGGAGAATAAAACAAGCAAGTTAAGCTTACTCTGGCCTCAGTTTAGAGCGTATACGAAAAAGCAATTTTGCAACATGACTTGCATAGTTGGAGACCCACGAAAAAGATGTAATTTCCCCAAAAATCTCTTTTATAAATGTTGCCGACTCCATTAGCATCCCGAATATTGTGAAATTATTTTTCAAAAATGGCTTTATTCAAAGATTAACGATGTCTGTAATTAAATCTAGTGAGCTGTGAACTTTGAGAAGCTAAATACTTTTTTGTCTGTAGCTGCTTTTCCATTCCATAATACGTGGCCTTTCCGCTTAATTATTTATCGTTTAGAATATTTCATAAAATTTGAATTAAACAATAAATTTACATTTACATGTCAAATAATATTATCCTGCTTGTAACATCTTAAAAAAATATTTATTTTATCACATATTTTTTAATCCGGGTATACTAAATATAACACAGTGTTTGCATTAAAAACATAATTTTATCTTGAAAATATTTGTATTGCATTTTTTGTATCTTATAATTTATTAAATATTTTGTGATATATTCCGTTTCATAAAAAATATAAGATTATCCCTAGCTTAACATTTTAGCTTAGTTCAATAGTGTTTTGCAGATTAGCAAAAAATACAGTATATAAATACAGTATACATACGAATAAAATACAAATTTTAAATTACTAAACTAATGATATAGTGACGTAATTGCTTGACCAAGTAAGACTCCCTATATAATATTAAATATGTTTATTTATTTTTTATCTTTAGCACATTTGAACTCGTGGCAACGTAACTTGTCAAATAAAGATGTCAACTGTCAATTTCTTATTGATTATAAGAGTTCCGGAAAACGCTTAATTGAGAAAATATGTAAAAACGAAGTGAGTAATGGCGGGATAGTAGTCACATTGATTGTGGATTTATTTAAAATTTAATCAAGTTAACCGACTGTGAAAAATCTACGTTTACCATAATTTTATACCAAACAGACTAATAGTAATTAGCGAAACAATTCAATTCAGAATTTCTGATGGAAACTCAATAATAATCGACTATTATTTACACCCGGACATTCTATGGCTTAAAAGTTTTTAAAAATTTTAATATCCTCGGAATATTTGGTATTATTGTCATTTAAATGTTTTTTTTTTTGTTGAATATCTCTAGATACCTCGGTTTCCCTTATACAAGATCTGGTCTTATTTTAATTTTTCACCCAGAAAACGCTAACCCTCTTGAACTTATTTTTCGGAGTACGGCTTACACGTTGCGGGAAAAATCCAAAAAGACATAACGAAGTTCTGTGTTCTCATATAAAAGGAAATAATTGTAGAAATCCATGTTTTAGAAAAACCCGCGGAGAAACTGTATGATAGATTTCTATTTAACTATCGTTCTTTGATTCTTGATCCATAAATACTGCAGTTTTATCTATGGCAATCACATTAGAGAGAATGTATTCAGAAAATTTGATGCCATCAACAAAAGATTTAAATGCAAGTGCTTGTTTAATTATTTAATCCTCCAGTCTGAACAATGTATTCGATTTTCTTAGAAAAAGTTTGTATCGTATTTTGACTAGGTCTTATTTTTTTAAATTGCTCATATAAAACTATTCTTCAAGGATCCTAGGGGAAGCACGGTATCATTTAAACCTTACATAATAATTCCTCATATATAGTATGTATGTATACGATGCAATAAATTGTATAAATTTAAATGTAAATTATTTTCAAATTTTGCTTAAAGTTCACCACTCTAGTTCTAAGTCACATGCTTATTTTTTATATGATTCGATTTATACCAGCACAGACTATTAGTTACAAATCTCTGGCCTTAAAATTGAGAGCGTATCTTTTGAGCAGGAAAGATAAGACCCGCTGGAAATATATGGAGGTTATAAAACGACTCTTAGAATTCACTTTTATTATTGTTTCTTTTCAGCTGCAAAAATAAAGAAAATCGTTTTTAGTCGCTTTTAACTTAAACGGCCTTTCACTTGGGAGGACTCCTTAAATATAAACATGTACAAAAACATCCTAAATTTGGGTTTCAGGTACCGTCTAATAGCACCGGTAAAAAATAAGGACAAAGAATGCTGAGTCAATGCTTCTTTCATGTTTCGTAAAGACAGTAATTTTATTTGGAAACTATACATTCAAAAATGTGTTAACGTAATATACTCACGTAGTAATGTATTTTGACAGGTTTTTACGTGATGAGATAGTATTATAATTTATTATACATTATCTTTTATATCAACTGTACTTTTACTGTCAAGCGTTAAGTAGAATAAATAACAAAAAATACACTTTATTAGTTGGAACTATGGGGGAGATGTTATCATCGTCGGAGTCACCAGTATGTGGGAAAGTCACCAATGTGGGATGTGTAGAATGGAGGTTGACTGGGTCCAATGAAACATTC
>JAGVSQ010005041.1:0-18325 GCA_022683975.1 Rhyacophila evoluta | reverse complement strand
CTTAATTCCAGTATCTACATCAAACCCATGATTTTCCGCAAGCAAATGATTTGCACACGTGGATGTGCCCCTTTTTTAAACGTAATGTTTACGTTTAATCCATCCTTCATCCTTCATCTTTGATTTTTTTAAATCCAGCAGCTGTGGAATTCAAACTTGCAATATCCAGCTCCTAAGCATGCATGTTAACCTCTTAGCTACTGGGAAGACCAAATACACTCAAATTTAATATGCTGAAAGGCGCTCATTACAATTCGTTTGAAATTACAGATTTTCACAAGTTGTTAGTCTCTAAGAATAATCTCTTTAATCTTGTCTGCTTTGAATTTTAAGAACACATATACAAAATATTCTAATCCTGCTTATTCGAATTTGAATGAATCGTTAATACGCAGCTGCAAGATTCAAACACACAATCTCCAACACTGGAGAGCGCCCCTGTGGCCGAGTGATAAAGCCTCAACGGACTGGAGCCACATTTTTTTCGTTCATTAAATGTACACTGTACACAATGCTGATACAGCTCGTTTATTTATATTTATATTCCACTGGCCCAACAAATTAGATTGAATTAACCGAAATTTTCAGTAAACAAGTGCGTACATACATCGCATACAGCGTTGAAACAGAAATCTCAACACTGGATATAATAATTTATCGCGTACGAGAAATAATTCCGGTCACGTTTTCAAAGGCCGGCCGGCATGTGTTTGGCAAAAACAAAATAGAAAAATGTATTGTTTCAGCAAACAACGCGAACATTTTATATTGTTTGCATTTCCGCTTTTTTATTTTTGTTAATTTATTGTAATTAAATATCTGAACGGTGGAGGTCCGAAAAAACCCAATCGTTTAAAAGATTGATTACGCACATCCATCCACCTGAAACGGACTACCTTTTCAATTTACCCACCCTTATTTGTTATAAATTGAATTATACTGTATTACGTATTTTTTACCGAGATTTTTTTTACATTTTTCAATCTAATGCAAAGCATATTTATTACAGCAAGTCGATATCGCTATTTGTTCAGTGCGAAAGTTGAACTGAGAGAGGCAATCGATTGTAATATACAAACACTGTCTGTTAATTAAATATGTAAATAAAAATACAGCTTGAAGGTACTTATTTGTATATACGAAATACGGTTAGATAGCTGTATTCAAATATTTAGTCTAAAACGATTGGTTATGCCATGCAACTTTAGTTTAAACCATTAAAAAAAATACTGGAATATGCATGCCAACGAAAATGTAAAAAGCTCACGAATGTCAAACCTAAATCGTTAATTGCAATAAAATATAATATGAGTTAGAACTTAATAGTATTATCTATTTATTTCTCTCCGGTAGCATAGTTGGTAGCGTACGCGCCTAGCAATGTGAATTCAAGAATCTTGGTTGTATTAAAATATAAGTGTAATTAAACTAGGCGGTATTTGTGCCTAATAGATTGACAATCAAAACTCATAAAACATATGTAATTTGTCAAGATAAATATTCAGAATATGAAAACTAATATCATACATAAATGATCTATTAAAAATAACAATCACGTGTAAAAATATATTACGGGAAGGATAAAACGTTGGCGCTTTTTATCGTTGTATGATGTATTAATTATAAATATTTATTCCCAGCAGTTTCAGCTTGACTTTGCTGTAATATAAAGTTCAACAAGCTGGTTACGACCCATTAGACTGAAATAATTGACGGCGATGGAATAATGCTTTTAAACTTTGGTTCTGAGAAGACCTAAACACGTGAAGTCGTGTGTTACAAACGGTAAGCTATTTATAGATAGACTTCCTAGGACTATTATTTTGCGCTGCATGTTATTGATATTATATCAAGTCGCTTCTCTGCCAGCCGAATACGGAGGAAAATACAAAAGCTTTTGTAAATGTCTATGTAAAATGTTATAAACGATTGAGAAATATAATATACACTGTAAGTATTATAACAAGGAAATGGGAAGAGAAAATTATGTTGAAATATTTTCAAAAGGTTAGCTGCAACATGGTGGAAATTCTTGGTAATATTTAAAGTGTTTTTGAATGGCTAGGTATTGATAATATAAATTTTAATAAAACAATAGAAATATATTTTACTAATATATCTTCACAAGGGATGGCAAGCAGTGTTTGATTAGTGTGCCAAAATAAGATTTATATATTATTAGCAAATTCAAACTCATTCATTTTCTTTATTTAAATTAATTTTATTTATCACTGTATTACAAATTCATTTCGATACTTAACTATATACAATATGTAATTTGGTGACCATCGATGATGATGATAAAAGCTAAAAGTAAAATAGTTGACATAGAAATGACAGTAAAAAGACACGTGAAAATATCACGCCGGTACTGTTCATCACTCTTGTTTATTATTCCTGGTCTATGTCTATGTAGTAGATATAGTGTAAGCATACTTATAAATATAATTAAACGTTTTTGTTTATATAATAATTTAGTGAAAGAGTAAAAAAAAATATATGTGAAGGAAAGAAAAGAAATTTGAAAAAAGATTACAAGATTGCTACTAAATTTTATTTTATTATTCATCACAAGAAATGAATATTTAGAATATAATAAATTTAAATGATTTGGATAATAAACTAATTTTCGGAACTCTAGAAAGAGAAGTCTACAACGTTATGCAATATGAAAATTCAAAATATAAAAAGGAAGACTTAAAGCTCTCTGAATTAATAATCTCCCCAATAGAGAATTGGAAAGTGCGTGGAAGTGGAGGTTGGTAGCCTAATACACAAGAATTATTAAAATTTGAAAATGCAAAACTGATAATAATTAAGTAGAGTGATCAACTGAAAACTAAAAGTCGTGACAAACAATACCAATATAAATTATATTTATATATAATATATTATAATATCAAATACAAAGAGTTCGTACAGTGTGCTCGAAAGTCTCACATCTCAATCGATTAAATTGAAAATATTTTACTTCGAGCTTTAGTGAAATTAATAGTGAAAAAGTTTACTGCACTATTTTAAATTTATTAAGAGGCATTTTAATAAGCTCGCAGACGAGGAAATGGCTGTATTTGGAATCTAGAAAAATGAGACAATTTCTATTCAACTGTAATTACCGACTGAAAAGCTTTGAGGGGTAAATGTTAAACTTTTTAAATAATTTCAGTTTTAATCTCCTTCAAATGGCGTAAAAATCTATCGGGGTGAAAACAAATCGAATCGTAAATCTCGAGCGAAAGTTTAGCGGGATCGCATTAAAAACGAACGAAAAGCACATAACAAAACCGATAAATTACAGAGAGCCCTGTTCGTTTTGCGGATTTGGTTTAGTGGAACGAATAGGATGCATTTATATATGCAATTTATTACTGAAACAAATACGATCCGGGATAATTTAACTTAGATTGGATGCAAACGTGACTCTACTGAAACTATAAAGCAAAAGATACTCGTGCTTCACTAACATAAAAAGCACAGTATAAATCTATATTACAGAACTGAAAAAAGCACGTGTATGTTTGTTTATCTCTCAGTCACAGCACCTCGTCCGAAACGGCAAATAATGGCGATGAGAAATTTTCATATGTCATTTTGGTTGCCATTTATATATAAGTCAAATGTTTTACTTTTAATTTTTGACATTGTCACCGACTATAAACATGAGACTTATATAAACTGATTATATAAAGACAAGTATTGAACTAAATTTAAATTGACAGGTGGAATAAGATTAATTTCAATAAATAATGAGTTTGAGTCTATCCCAAGCAATGCCAGGATATAATAAATATAATATAGAAAAGGTATAGAATGAACTAGTATTATATTTTTGTTTTTTTCTTCTTATTTACTGTATGCAATCATGTATATAATACAACGTCACCATGCTACCATAGTGTAAGATTCTCTACCACTCATGCCAATCACTTTATATCCTCTCGTGTGATAGCATTACCCATAAAGGGCCCTTTAGCTCATCAAATTAATAGTAATAGATTTCTTTCCATTTACCATGGTGATTTATACTTATAATTTTAAATTTATAATGCAAATGTTGCATTCTGAATTTCATATCCAGTTCGTATTAAAGGGTTTAATTTATTTTATAATGATTTAAAATTTCGGTGAAAGGTGGGATTAAGCTGGAAGTTACAGTGAATATTGTCAATGTAATGTAAATTTGGTGAGAAAATAGTAAATTAAGAAGGCGACGCATTGCTATTGTTACCTTTTTCATTACTGATCAAGTATGGCAGAATATCAATTTGGTATTGAAGTGTCTATATTTAATCAAATAATATTTACTTAAATTTAATCTACTGTTAATTAAAGAGGCATTAAAATACATATTCTTCAAAATGTATTACACTCAACGACTTAAACGAGTATGCATATGTGAACGTGTGCATGTTTTGCGATTAAAAACATATGTGGTTTTATGAAATTAAATGGAGTACGGAAATTTATCAAACATACTGAAATCTATCTTCAAAATAGAGAGATTTATATTCCCCCATTCCCGGAATGGTTATTTGGATTGGATTTTCAAGATCCGTATGTTCCACTTTTGGAGCAGACGATTAAAGAAGAAAAACGTTGCAGTCAGTAATGGATCCCTAAGTAGCAATGCAATGATTGAGATTTGAATAGTCTCTTTGAGAATAATAAATATTTTAACTCTCAAAGAAACTGCAAGAAATTGCTGAAGCTAAAACAACTACAAAGAATTTCACAGCCAGTGTGCTGAAGATATAAAATTAAATCAAACTCCTTTGTGAATGAAGCTGGCAATTAGCGAGTAGCGACAATACTTGAATTAAGATCTTACTTTCATATTGATTGTCCTGGGGGATAAGTGCGAACAATGAAGCTTTTGTTTGATTTTCTGTGAGAATTGCACTACTGTATGTAGTATGCAACACGAAATTATTCCGACAGCAGTTCGGAGAAAATACAGAATATTACATAATAGACGTAAAATAATTCTTTATCAGCGCCAACCAAAGCTTCAATTTCTTCTTATTCATTCATATACGCTTTCTAAGTGGAATATATGGCCACCACAAGCCGCCTCAAAAAGTCCCTGTCATCCAAGTATGTTTACTAACATACAATATAAATACATTAAATTACATACAAAATATAATACATTCTAAAGAAAGCATTTAACAGCCATTCAAGATGCCGAGATCCAGTCAGCTTAAGGAATAGGCGTTGATTTGCATATTCTTCAAGACGAATATATTTGGCGGAGTTACGGGATGCAAGTATGATCTGGGACGGCGCAACAATACTGGAGCACGATAGGGATTCTTGTAGGCGGTATGAAGTGTCCATATGCTTCAAGGTAGGGAGCAGATATGGAATAACAAGAAGAAGAATATTCTTTATTATTTCTAGTTTTATTTTAGTACTAACAGCAGCAAGTATTATAAACATAAAATAATCTATTTACAACCTGAAAAAACTACTTGTTAACTATAGAACCATATAATATGATATAATAAGTAGAAACTGTACCGGTTACCGCTATTATTGTCGATAAATTTGATTATTTGAGAATTAGCATTACAGCGTTTGACTTTATTATAAAACGTAAAATCAAAAATATATAAAACCATCAAACTGACAGGAATCCTTAAGTGAACGTAGTATATCTTCATTGCAGTTTTAAATTTGTTTTAATGCAGTTATATTGAGCGGCGTCTAAGAAAGTTTGAATGACTTCCTTTTTATTACCATTTTTATTTGAAAAAATAGCACTTTAAAGCACTCATGCAAATACATTTTTTATCGCACTTATTACAATGCACATACTTCACAACTTTTAATAACTACCTTTATTTAAGTCTCAAGTAGTTATTCTGTATTGTCAATTAGCAGCAATCTTATATATTCTTAGTGATGACGTGTTCCCGGTAGCGTAGTTGGTAACGTGCGCGCCTAGTAACCCGGCAAATGCCGATTCGATTCCCCATCTGTCAGATTTTAAAAAATCCGAAAATGCAGGTCTTGGTGCCCGTTGGGTTGAGTAACTGTCTGAAAAAACAATTCTCGTGAAAAATAATCTGTCAATACGTATTCACATTGCGGAGATCCATATACTCCAATTTCGGAGTGGATATCTTCACACTCTGCAGATCCATATGCTTCATGCTGGAAGCAAATATATTATAAAAAATGTGAGTAATAACGTTCGTTGACTAAGTTTGCAGTAAAATAATGCGGTACAATTATTAGGTGGCTCAGATGCACGTATTTATCAAAAATCACAAATATTTACCTTGGGGAAGTTATCTATCTAGATAAAAAGTGACCATTTAAAGATAAAGAACAATCATATAATAAATATTATTCCAATATAGTTTGTATACGAGTATAATCATTAAATTAATTGACTCAATATTCACGTATTATTGTTTATGAAAATACGCGTAACATTATTTTTATTGTCGACTAAGTATCGGAGAAAATAAGTAATAAGTCTGTGTGAAGAAGATATAACTTAAATATACCGAACCATATCACTATTTAGTTTTCCAAACGATTTTAATAAGCATGCCAATTGAGAATTAAACTATTTTGTATATTGCTAGTGTAATAACTAGTGTAATAACTCTTTCGGTATCTTAAATAAGAGATATAGAATTTGGAGATTTTTAACGCCTTTCGACGAGTATCAGTAATGTTTTTTTTATTATTAAAGCGGTTTTAAAAACTGGTTAAGGCAGAAAACAAATGTACAGGAAACAAATATGAAGTGATAGTAGATCCAATAAATATATGATTGTACTTATGTTATATAATACGTAATTTTAGATGATAACAAAAGTGTACATTTTCAATACTTTCTCCTATAACATAATGCATTATTTAAATTTAAAACATAATTATATCCTTGTGAATATATTCATCACATTATTCAAACACTGTTTGTTTTTAGCTGATTCATACAGATATTGCAAGATACATAAAAGGATTTGTCCTTCTTCATCTTAGATGTGAATCATAAAGTAAATGAACTGTCCTCACATTGGATAACAATTTGTTTATAAATTTTAAATAATAAATTAAAACGAGTTTTGTAGAATTTCATGCTTATTACTACATATTATGTAGTATTTTTTTGCTTTGAATTCACTCTAGAAAATAGAGTGTATGGATTTTCTAAATATAATATAAAGACATGCCTTGACCGATTGTTTTTCACGAGAATGGATTGTTAGATAAATGGAGCCTAAGGAACAACTAGTCCTGAATTTTCTATTTTTTAAATCCAGCAGATGTGGAAATCAAACCCGCATTTCCATGTGGGGCGCATACGCAAATCTCTTGCCTACAGGGGAGACGGAAATTTATAGAATATAAAGTTATTTAATCACATTTTTTTCATAAATACTATTATATTAACTATCTATTTTCTGCAAACCAAAAGTCAAGCTAGAACTCTAAGTTTTAATTTCGTGACTCATGACTTAATTGAAAACTTAATAAGTCGGCACGGTCCGAGGAGGCTTTTACTGAAAGACGTGAACCAATTAACATGTCAGGATTTGGCGCCGGAGGAACCCGGATGTAGGTTTTCCGGGAGGTGGAAAAGCTGCGTTGAAACTCGTATATTTTTTTCTTTTTACAAGATTCTTTGATCACTCATTACAGAGTAACGATGCTAATGAAGGCTTTATAGCGTAATGTGAAAATTTGTTTGAATTGTATGCCTCAAAAGTCATTTTTAATCTTTTCCGGCTAAAATAATTTTGACCTTTTTAATTAAATTATATTATTTAATAAAATACTCAGAGGAAATTCATTTTAATTGCAACATTTACTGTGATTTGCAGAATTAAAATAAGTAATATATTATACTTAATCATTGACTAATATTGTTGGCCTTATCACAATATTATAATTAAGGAATGAATACTACAAAAACAAATTGGAAACAAATCGAATAATACTTATAAAATTAAAATCAAAGCTAGATCTATTAAAAAAATTTGAAATCGACGTGTTCAAACAATACTATCGGTCGAAAAAAAAGATGGAAGAATTGAGATTTTTCAGGGGCATCCGCAGCATATGTTTTAGTCACTTACCCCATTAATTCTAATGCAACGGTGTTTCGAAGGCAAATCACCGCAATAATCAATACATACATTAATTCTGTATATAATTATATATTTTAACCACTGAAATAACTATGTTATGAAATGAATTGTAGTATATTTTTATACGGTATCCGGTACAAAAGTGGAGCATATGGATCTACACAGTGCAAAGAAGTCCGCTTCAAATGTGTAGTATATGGATCTCCGCAGTGTGAAGGCACGTATTGACAGATTATTTTTCAAGATAATTAGTTGTCAGACAATTGCTCAATCCCACGTTTTCAGATTATTGAAATTTCAGCAGATGTGGAAATTGAACCCCCCCATTCTCGCATGCGAGGCGTGCACGCTAACCTCTACTGAGGAGACCGAAGGTAATAAAATACAAATACTAAATCTAAAATATATAATATATAAATGTAAAAGAACGTATGATATTGTTTGATTTATAGACGATATATTATATAATACAACGTACACAAAGCAAAGCAATTCACTTATATTGCCAATAACATCCGGCCTATTAATTATATACATATTATAAATTTTTATTAAAATATATTATAATATATTTTTTTATACGTTTATATCAATAGATTATCGCGGTTGAATAGTGTGTTCAAAAATTAAATAAAGACAACTGTAAATGAGATATGATTACTTTAATTTTATATTCAATTATATATTTATGAATATTATTGGTAATATAGTGTTGTTCGATATGTCGACAAAATTTAGCAAAATATATCATACATGCTCGTGGTCTACGAGTGTTTAAATTCGTGTTCATTTGCCCTACATAACGTACGTACATAGTGTGCGTAAGCCTCACAACGCAAAGAAAACAGGGAAAAACATCGAAATGATTTAATGTTCGCATTTTTTCTATTTACGAGAATTTTTCTCATATATCCGAGTCCAAAGAGGACATTGCTTCGCTGAATAAAAAAAAAAAATAAGTGGAAAAGGCGTAAAATACAAAGGTCATGTTATGAAATGTTTACTATCAACCATTGCGAGTGTGTTTTATGTAAAGGAAAGTCACATTGCTATACTGCCAACAGTTTTGGAGTAATACGCGCTGGCGTCGACTTGTCACGGTGTTAATAAATTTAATTTTTTAAAGGCATTATTGTCTAAATAATATTCACTACATGATTCTTTAAATATGAGTTATTGTTGATACTCCAACATCTCATTAAGTTTTTATGTCACTGTTTTTTTAATTCAAAATATAATTCTTGACAAATATTTTATTAATGAGTGATAGCAAGCCGATCTAGCTACTATAAGAACACAAATGTCAAAAAGCACCTCGATGTGCTTGCATAACGGATGAAGAATTTGAATGAATTTGGGAAAACTTAGCGTTAGGGTAGTGAGTGGTTGATAAAGAAAATACTTCATACGGCGGGACCCGCTTTTTAAAAATTAAAACTTTTTTAAAAATCAATACAATATCGACAATTATTGACAATATGAAGTGTCTTAATATTTTACCGTTTAAGAGATGTTACTATGCCTCTAAAGTATTAGGTTATTTAAAACTGTGAAAATTGGTTAAATATTAAGTGTCAAATAAAGTACAGCGTCTTTAGACGCGTATTTCTTATGGCCGGCCCGCCGTGCACGGGATTATAGAGCGTACATAGACGCTTATGGCATATAACCGGTTAAAATGAAAAAATACTATTACTGAAAGCTAGGACCATTTTTAGATTGCTTTCTTTAGAGTTAATTTTCGATTGCTACTGAAAATTAAAAGTGTCGCAAAAATCTACAGTAGTATATATCTAAATATGAGAGGCAACTTTGAAGGAAAGCGTTTTAAACTTTGTTAATTTTTAATAATAAAATAATTCGATTCAATGGCTTAAAACACAATACTTCAAACGTAGCACTATCCGGAGTAAAATAATATCGGCGTAGGTTATATTTGGTTTTATACCCCGAAACACTTTACAGAAAAAAACGTCTTAAAAGTGCGGAACGCTTCTGAGAGAAATAAGTGACCAATAAAAGTTATCTGGAAAGTGTACTGTACGAATAGGGTACACAATCTGCCATCTAAAAAAAGAAAAAAAAAGACATACGAAAATAAATGCTTTCTTCTTATGTGAGTGCTTGAGATTTAGCAAAAAGAAAAACAAATAACTAATACAATATAATGTACTTTGTTACCCAACAAAAAACGCTGGTAACAATCTTGGCAATAGTTTCATATTTACGCTGAATTGTATTTCTTCGAATCCAAAAAGTTTTATGCACACAATCTTGAAATTTTAGGGTTGTATTTTATTTTATTCTATTTCTTCTTGGATTATATTTGCTACCAAGTCTGGAACATCACCATATTCATACACTTGTAAAAATGGTTATGTTAGCAATTGGTGATTTTCTTATCCTAATCACTGTATCTGGATGTTAAGCTAATTTCAAAGCTTAAAATATTATATTTACTTTTAAAAAATACTATTTGAAATCCGTCTTATTTTCAATGCCTGTCAACTAATATGACAAGTGTATATACAATATTAACTATCAGAAAAATACAGTAAATCAATAACTATGGCAAGAGTAATAAATTAAATAAATGCTAAGATCAAACATCATGATGTAATAAAAACTATCATTCAGTATTTTATGGATATATTTGTGATGATGCAGGGTCGCGCTAGAGTAAGTGGCACTCCAGAGCATTTTTTAAGTATACTTTGAATATAGTATGAAATATATTTTACTTAAAATAATAGACAAATTTATTTCATTTCTTTTATAAAAAGGCGCCCATAATATTCAAGCGCCCTTGTACAGTATACGGTCTACATAAAACGACGGCTCGGTCTTAAATATATGAAGAATACACCATTTTCAAGAGTATAATTAAGAAAGAACAGCATTTTTAGATGAACCAGTTATAAGACGAATCACAGTAATGCTAAGAATTTATGTATAATATTTGTCTCATTAAGGTATTACTATTTTGGTCGTGTTCTAAATACAATAATAATTATTCTGTTGTAATCCGAGAATTATGTAGGCTTTAAATTAAACAAAAAGCGCTCACTAGCAGAATATAATCCATGTACCCAAAAGCTGCTAAAAAAGCTCCCAGGGAAACAACAAAAGTTTACGATAACAAATAACAATGGCGACCGCGTTTTGTTGTTCCAAGCTTTTAAACAAAACGTTGTGGTTTTACAATATATAAAATATATATTTATACACCCGAGTATGTAGTTCAATTTAAATTACGCTTGGTCAGTTGACACATTGCGTACTGTCTGAAACGGTTAATAAAAATAGCAGCTTGTAATATTATTAAATAATATCATATGGTATACATTCCTTTATTAAACAGTAAAGTGTATAGTTATAGTTTATTTATGAAAATATGTTGATAGTTATTAAATCTTACGCAAAAACGTAAGAAATTTGCAAGAAGAGTGATGGCCTCTAGAGCTGCAAGCAACTTTTCATATCTTCTAACCGGTCCTAGCATTGCTACATGACGTAATAATAAGTTGCTTGATCTGTTCTCTTATCTAGAAACGATAATTCGAGCAAAAAAATATGTTATTGAAGTGAAATATAGAAAAACGACTAACGATAAGATTAATTGTTAAATTTCTCACTAAACCTTTATTTTTTATTAAAATATTATATAATATAATACAAATACAAATTTCCATCATGCACCATCAGTCGAAAATATTAATAATATATAATAAATACCCACCCCAATTTCAAGTCGATTTTCATATTTAAAAATATGCGTTTTATGATCTGAGATGGTATTTTAAAAATTGTAATTAAATAAAATAATGAACTGTTCGTTGTGTTAAACGTAAAGGAATATAGATCAACTCTGTTTAATGGTGACACATTTCAAAGCCTTCTATGTCGTCTCTTATTATTTTGAATTAGAATTTTAGGGCTGGCGATTATTGAACAGAAGTTGTAAGCTTCTCTGCTAAGTAGTTGAACTTTTTGTGGGCCGACTAAGCCCAGCTGGTCAGAGTGAAAAAGTTTGTGTCTACGAATACTCACGACGGTGGCTTAGGCAAAAAACTGGTGAGAATGTGGTACAAAAAAATATTCATTTAACATGTTACTAACTAGTTACATCAATTAAGGTCTAAACTTTTGAGCCAAAGTTTCTACACAATATTATTAAGACCTTTAAATAGACATCTGTACGATGTGGTAACAATCAGGTTATTTTATTATATTAAATAGTATTTCAATAGAACTACGGTATAAAACATTAGTTTTGACATAATCTTTTCAAGTCTTCGTATGGTAATTATAAAATGTCAGATCAGATACGCGAAAATTTTTCAAAATTGAAACTGCCATATAAAAGTAATATTCTCATACAAAGTCAAATAATAAAAGCCAGACGAATTTATCAGCTTTCTATGCTTGATGCAAAAGTCTGTTGGCGTCAACTTGACAGATATTAATATGTCATTAAAAGAAAATTATTTTTAATAAGAAATTCAATAGAAAAATGATTTGAGCGTAGTTGAAATTTATAAAGTTTTATATATATCGTTATTCGTGAATGTGCAAGTCTATTAATACTGTGCTGTCACAAAAAGTATGCAACATATAAACGATGAATAATAATCACACACTATGTACGAAATAAAAAAAGCTTATTCCATTAAAATCATTTTTAAATCTAGCTTTCTCAGTCGTATAAATATATAAAGATGAACTCATTCAAATCTCGCTTTTCCATCCTAGGCTATTTTCATCATCATATATATTTCCAATAAACCGTATTAGCTCAATAATTTTGCGGTTTTTATGGATTGTTTGACTTCGAAGCTATTTCTTAAATATTAAACATCACTGATTCTTGCTAAATGAGAGGTTAACGTATACATATACATGCTTCGCAGCCGATGAATGGTGGTTTCATCCCCATAGCTGCTGAATTTAATACCAGATGGATTGAGCAATTGGCCGAAAGTTAGTTCTCATGAAAAGAGTCATTTTAACATATCTGAGACTTAAATGCTCCACTTTATGAGCAGACACGGTGAAGCAAAAGTTATCACAAAAACTATATTTTTCTCAAAACCATTAGCTATCATGATATCGAATATTTCATGATAGTTTTATTAATCGTTACTTTTGGAGTCGTTAGATTATTCGACCAAAGCTTTCGATACCACTCCCAGTTTAAGGACTTTTTCTAAATTAAAACTTAATTTGTTGCGTGTATATGCACGCCCTCACATAACAGATTGGTTGAACAGTTTTTTCTTCAGTCACAATACTACATCATAATTTCAGAGATATTTTGTATTATATATAAAAAACAATTCCTAGAATTTCGGAATTTTCCTACCAAGAAAATATAATATTCAACTGAATTATGTAGCAGAGGTTCTTTCGAAATTTCTATATGATATTCCATAACAATACCGAAAATTCTAGAACAACCAGAACCCTCGCTTGCGATAATCGTATTATAAAGCATACACGGAATACACCTGGGATTTCCCGTGAGGTAAGCACATTTTACATTATATTTCAGGATAGCTTTCAGGCTGTAATATTGAAAAACTATTAAAAATAATAGAGTACGATACACAACGTTAGAATTCAAGTTGTATTATTTTAAATAAATGTTCGATTAGACTATATTTAGTATATATTTGAAAGAAGAAACGCAGAAAAAATCTCAACATTTGAAAGTGAATAATACATTTTAATATTCAAATTACCACCATGTGATAACCTGTCATGGTTTTAAATTGAAATTTATAATATTCACAAGCAATCCTATTGAAAGATATCATTCCGTTCATTACGACATGATAATAACCTTGGTATAATATTTACAGGTGGAGTATGTGATATTAATAAAGAAATTGATTACAAAAAACGTCGTGCTGTATATATTTCATAGGGTGTACAGGTATGACACATGTTTTTCAATCCGTTGTAATCGTGATATCAGGTCGAACGGCAAAGAGCTTATTAATTCTAGATTAGGAGATATATACACTTGGTGTTTTACCGTTAAGGTCTGCTCTAACATATGTGAGATTTAAAAAATGTCTGCAGAATAGTTATGAAGATGATTTTTGATGAATTTGTCATGGTTTTATAATTGATACTCGTGATAGAAAAGCTTTTAATGATTAATATAATACTGACTAATGTAAGAAAAGGTCTAAAGCTATGCTTTCGTTATCTGTGTAATAATATTCTACGATTTAAAATTGATTACAAGCAAGTCGAAAAAGCTTCAGCTACAACGAAAAAAGCATGCGCTCTAAATTCAAATCACCCAACGAACTTTTGATTTTTTTAATTCAACAGGAACAATTAAGCGACATCGTGAAAAAACTGTCAAGATAAATCTTCACTTTATAGAAATTTATATCGTCCATTTCCGGTGTGGACGTTTTTATTAGTAGAGTTAAGCATATGTATTTAAAAATATTGTTATATTTAGAAAGAGCGTGCATAATATAGTATAATTATACATGCATATTTACGTTAAAATGATTTATATTTTTTTATTTATAATTACAAGTGTGTTTTGATGGTTGGTATAATCAACTACAATAACACAAAGAGCTTTGAATTTTATTAAAATTAATCTAATATTTGGGAGTTCTACGATGACGCATATAACTATAATAGAATAAATTAACATTGGAGATATAGATTTCATTTCTTAATTTCACAGATGAAAAGTTCTTCGCACACAATTGAAAATATCTAATAAAGGAAGGATAGTCTCCAGCTAAGACAAGAATTATTAAGATTTAAGACTGAGATTGCTCAGTTATTTATAGCGGTTTATTATTAGGTTATTTGAATGCATAATTTAATTTAAAGCTAAATTTGTAAATTTAATGCCAGGCCTCTTTGAATAATGCGAAGTTATTAAAATGGCCAGAGAGTTCGTAACAAATTTAATATTAGGCCAGCAAACGAATTTAAATTTTAATTAAGTGAAAAATGTTGATCAATACACTGCCTTATTGGGGAGAATTAGCAGAGTATCTAGGCATTTAATTTGAAAAACAGTAACAAACGAGTTAAATTAATTATATTCAATTATTTGTGAATTGTTTATTTAAAAAAGATCGATTGCTGTTTTAATTTTAAAATGAAGTATAATTTCGAAAAGTCGTTGACATTGTAAATATATTTTACAAGAACTCTTTACCCGGAAAATCAAGTTTTGGATACATTTTCTGAACGCAAATATAAAAAAAATATACGATTTAAAAACAGTAATATCAAAACAGCTCGAAAGATTACTATGAACCAACGTTTGATATAGAAATATGTATTTCTTATAAATACAAATTAAAACTAAGCCTTAATGGAAATATAGTAGGCATGCAAAAAACAATCGATAAAAAATAAATCATGTCCGTTCCGAGGTTATCTGATCTGGAAGACGTTGATTTTTGAAGATGTGAAGATTTTTTTAAAAAGTCGATTCTTTATAAAAACTGGTTGATAGCTAATTGCGGAGTACGTAGGTCATCTATTATCAGTGTGGTATAATTAACAGCGGCGTAGCTACCGTAGAGCGCTTGGAGTAGTTGGACCAGGCGCACGAATCATGGGAAGGAGGGGGCCGCGAAATTAGGAAGGATAACTTAATATTACTACGCTTTTTTTAATCGAAAACATATTCCACCAGAAACAAGGGGGCGCAGAGTTTTTACTTGATTCAGGGCGCTGAATATGTGGCTACGCCACTGATAATTAGTACATTTATTAGATTTTTTCGATAATGATCTTCTCTCTCTCTCTCTGCCATATCCGCTTCCTATTTGGAGCATATGGTCACCGCATGACGCCTTCAAGATTCTTACCCGCCAGCTGCTTCGCATCCTCCCAGATCAATCCAGCAATCTTCAGTTCCGCTGAACACATCATATGCGTGGTACGCCACGGTCTTCCAGGTCGCCGGAATCAATAATTAAACTAATTATACTTAATAATGGCTGATATTTAAACGAAAAATATATAAATTGGTTCAAGAACAATAATCATTTGAATAACATCACCAAATTTAATATAAAGCTGCCGTGTAGAATCTTTGAAAAAAGGTAAAAAGAAAAACACAGTTAACGAAAATCTAGCGTAACTTAACTCAACTAAATGAGACTTAACCTCACTCAAATTAACAAGTTTTTCTTTTTGAACAGGAAGTTATCAACTAGGAGTTTTTTTGTTCAGATATCAATTAATACATTACAGTCGTATAATTTTCAATAAAAGTCATATTGAATCAATTTTGAAATCATAAATATTTAAAGATAGAGTATTTTTATTCAATACTGCAATCACCTTTAAGTCTGTCACAGCATTGACAAATGGAAGGATGGAAATAATTCTTCAAATAGATCGCCGTTCAAACAATAACGAATTCTTCTCATCCAAAAATAAAACGGTGGCTCGCACCAGCACAAATGCCGTGTCATCAATCTGAGAGTATAAATTATTGCCCCTCTATTCGTTTCATCAATAACCGAGTCTCTCGGATCGGAAGGCAAACAAATGTGGAAGGTTGGCAACACTGATGCGCCCCGGGGGTTCTATTTTATTATGTAAACCGGTACGCGCGAATCGGTTCATCACATCTACGACGAAAGGAGAAACTGGTGCTTACTGAATTCATAGCATCTCATATTTATATGACGATTTAGATAATGGAAAAAATTGATTTTATGATGTAGAATAATATTGTTTCAAAGTGAAAAAAAAAACGATGTTCGGAAATTCCATCCAGACGGTATAAAAACCAACAATATATTATATATATGTATTTTTTTGAAGGCTATCATTTATACAATGACTGTTTCCTGATATAAAATAAATTAAAAATCAGTAAAACGTAAATATTTTCAGAGAAAAAAAATAAAGCTCATAGCTATGTGAAAGTTAAATTTCTAAGTACCAATATGTCGCTAGCTGAGCATTGGTCTGGAACACAGTTTGTGTTAAACTACTGTTAAGGTTTGTTTTGTTATGTATCTGGTGAAAAATGTTAAGAAAATAGTGAGGAAGTTTTAATTTTTTTTTGTTCCATATCCACAAAATAATATCAAATTGGTGTATTAGTTTGTTCCATATCCAATTATAAAACAAAACATATTAATAATTCTAATGGCCGTTTATAATTTCAATTTGTGTGTTCCGATTCTCGTGAAAAATAATCTATCAGAGATCCATATATATACTCCAATTTCGAAGCGGACATCTTTACAATGTATAGATCCATACGCTCCACTTTTGGTGCAGATATTTTTAAGAATATATATGTTAAAATAAAAATATATATTGGTATCAATGCCGTCTACGATATGCATTAGTGTTTGTAGGAGTTACTGAACATTGAAACGGTCTGCGTTATGAGGTTAGCTGAGCCAATAACTCACTGTTTGGACGGAGTATAATGAATGTGATAATAACAAGTCATTTATTGTACAAGTAGTTACAATACGAATTAGCGACAGTAAAATCACGGCTTCGAGTCCAACGACTGGAAGAACATTTAAAAATAGAAAACAGGATGCCAAATTAGGGAGGTAATTAAGTGAAGATGTTTGGTTGATGTATTTTTTTAATGGTATAGTTTTTCAAAACCTTTGTCGGTAATATAGAATGTAGTGTGTATTACATATAAGTTAAGAAAAATTATTCACTACATAATGAATACTTTTTAAAATTTAGTTTAGTAAAAATTACTCAACGAGCTGGATATTAAATTTGTGCCCATCACTATCGAATATGATACATTGACTGTGGATAAACGGAAAGGCGACTGCGAAAAATTGATGCGGCTATTTTGTCTGTGAGTAGGGATATTTCAATGGCATCTCTTTATTGACCCGACTATACATATTCAAATAATACGGATAAACGTATGACGTATTTCCGCAAAAGCGATTCATTGTTCACTACTGAGAAAACAATTTTAGCAAAAATAAATGGAGTAATATTATTTTACCGTTTAAGACATCTAATATGCATACGCTTTCATATTTTTCTACAACATATCATATTAACACACAAGACATTTATTTAGTCAGCGTGCGCGCATCGCGTTTGGGGACTACGGGTTTGCGTCCCACGTCCGTCTTATTTTTAAAAATCCGAAAATGTAGGCCTGGATGCCCATTGGGTTGAGCAATTGTCTGACAAATGATTCTCGTGAAAAATAA